>SJYC01076100.1:0-27136 GCA_006408675.1 Madoqua kirkii | reverse complement strand
GTACATATTTCAAAGTTTTAATATTATATAAGCTCAGTATACAAATTTTCTCAAGAGAGAAAGGGAAAAATTATTTGAAAACTTCCTTTAAAAAACCATTCAATTTTAGATGATATCAAAGATTAAAATATTCCAAATGCAGACTGGACAATTTGGAGGGTATTAAAAAGGAAGTAGATGGAAATGAAAATATAAGTAATTTTATGTTTTAACAATTATTCTGAGAAATCAAAGCCCAAAACTTTGAAAGAAAACAGAAGCTCTTACTTACTGACAACTCTTTACAAAATTTAGATTGTTTTAAATATAGGTATTTAAAAATAATTTTTCTTTCTGTATTTATTCTGTCATATCTCTGCTCACTTTTTCACACAAGTCTCTATCTTTTAGCACTTTCATCAGCAAGAGATAAAAAAGGAGAAATAAAAAAAAATTTTTGTTTATAGATCTAGTAAAAGGTTTAGAGACAGCAATGTCTCTAACTCCAGTACTCTTGCCTGGAAAATCCCATGAACAGAGGAGCCTTGTAGGCTGCAGTCCATGGGGTCGCTAAGAGTTGAACAAGACTGAAGGACTTCACTTTCATTTTTCACTTTCATGCATTGGGGAAGGAAATGGCAACACACTTCAGTGTTCTTGCCTGGAGAATCCCAGGGATGGAGGAGCCTGGTGGGCTGCCGTCTATGGGGTCGCACAGAGTCGGACAAGACTGAAGTGACTTGGCAGCAGCAGCAGCAAAAGGTTTAGTAGGGATTAAAGTACTGACTTGTCCCTTGCCCTCCCCTGGGTTCAATAGATAATAGACCTGATTAGCCATTGAAAAGGAACATTTTATTCAGAATTATGAGTGCACAGAACGGAGCAGTCGAGGTTCTGGAGAACTTATTGGCATTAAGAGCTGACTTTTTTAAAGACAAAAAAAAAAAAAAAAAAAAAAAAATCCAAAAGGAAAGCCATAGTCATTATGAGTTGGCATTAAATGTACATTCAACTACATAAAATGACTTTAAAATTTCTGTATGTAATCCATCAGCTCACTGACCAACAAAAATGAGGTTTTACTGCTCTTAAAGGATTCAAAACTTTCAGAGTATCTGTACCATTGTTACAGCAGTTAAGTTTCCAATGGACTTGTATTCCAAATACAGATGGTCCTTAATTAAAACCAAGCCTGGTTATAGCTGCAAACTTTTTAAGCTGGTGAGTCCCCTGCTTATAATTTTGGCATTTCACACAAATAAGGCATAGACACACAGATATTTACTTTATGAAAGAGAGCAAGAGATAATTTAGTTTTTCTGTTACAAAGATTATAAAATCAGTATATCACTGTCAGAGTGGCCTTACTAGTCCTCTCAGTTTGACTAAACTTTAGATAGATTTATTCTTGTCTGTAGTATCACCACCTCCCTTTTCTTAATGCATTTACTTTAGAAAACTTGTAACTACAAATTCTCTCTCTGCACCTTTTGAAATGTACATAAATCCTCTTAAAATTCTCTTGACAGTTTTATGACCCAGGGAATATTTTTCTCAAGGACCTGAGAGACATTTTTTTTTTTTGAAATATAATCATCAAGAAAGGTAGTATTCCTACCTCTCGATCTCTGTGGAAGGTAGAAACCTAATTTTGCTGTGTACATCTTGTACTTCCTGTTCTGAGGATATGAGAAATTTTAATTTTCAGTCGTGTAAGCTCAATCAGCAAATACAGGTGGCCTAAAATTTTCCTTTCCTCCATCTCAGCTACTAAGACTCCCAAGAACTTTGTTTTACTGGAATTGAAGAGTAGTCTTCTCTACCACAATGTGGGGTGTTGTGCTTAGTTGCTCAGTCATGTTCAGCTCTTTGCAACCCCATGGACTGTAGCCCACCAGGCTTCTCTATCAATGGGAATTCTCCAGGCAGGAATACTGGGATGGGTTTCCATGCCCTTTTCCAGGGGATCTTCCCAATCCAGGGATCAAACCCACATCTCCCTCATTGCAGGTGATTCTTTACTGTCTGAGCCACCAGGGAAGCCCAAGAATAGTGGGTGACCTATCCCTTCTTCAGGCAATCTTCCTGACCCAGGATTGAACCAGAGTCTCCTGCATTGTGGATGGATTCTTCACCAGCTGAGCTACCAGGGAAGTCTTCTCTACTGCATTAGTCCTAGACAAATTCCTCCTTGACTATTTAACTTTACCCAGTGCAATTTTTTCCTTGACAATATTTAAAATACTTTTCTATGGAGACCCATAATTTTTTATTTAGAGGGGTTTTGCTCTCATATATGAAATGCATGGGTGCTCAGTTGTGACTGATTCTTTTGTGACCCCCATGGACTGTAGCCTGCCAGGCTCCTCTCTCCATGAAATTTTCCAGGCAAGAATACTGGAATGGGTTGCCATTTCCTACTCTAGGGGATCTTCCCTACCCAGAGATCAAACCCACATCTCTTGCATCTCTCACATTGGCAGGCAGATTCTTTACCACTGAATCCCCTGGAAATCCCATATATGAAATAAGTAAATATTTATGATAGACACAAAATTAAATCTCATGAGTTTGGCTTAAATAAAGCCAGTGAGCAAAAGGACTCTGAAGACTTCTATATCTCCAAACCTTCCTCTTGGAATATGTTTTATTATTTTACTTTATTCCCCAAAGGAAACAAAAAGGAAAGCAATTAAAGGCAGTGGAAAAATAAGTCATCAAAATTTAAATACTGTTATAAACTATTATACCAATACCATTTTGCTAGCTATCTTTAAACAGGATTTTATAGATTATCCTGTATCTAAAGTTATTACAATTTAATGGCTATATTTCCCTATGCTGTACAATATTTCCTGGTTATTTATTTACTTTATACATAGTAGTTCGTGTCCCTTAATCCCATACCCCTTTCTTGCTCCCTGCCCATTTCCCTCTCCTCACTGGCCACCACTAGTTTGTTTTTTGTACCTGTGAGCTTGTGTTTGTTTTGTTCTATGCATTAGTTTTGTTTTTTTTTTTCCTTTTTTTTTTTTTTTAAGATTCCAAGTATAAATGATAAAGTAGAGCATTGTCCTTCTCTGTCTGATTTATTTCATGAAGCATAATACTCCTAGGTCTATCCATATTGTTGCACATAATGGGATTTCGTTGTTTATGAGTCAGTAGTATTCCATAAAAATAATTTCCCAAGCTTTGATAGAAAATGACTGTCATCACAGATAGGGGAAATGGAGAGCTACTATTTGTTGGAGATCCTGGCACCCATATTTGAAAAAGTGACTTTTGAGCTAAGATCAACTTAACAAGAACCTGTATGAAAATCTTGAAGAAAAATATTCCAGGTAGGAGGAAAGGTAAGTTTCAAAACCCTGAGACTTTGACTTAATCATCAGGCATAGAAATTTAAAACTCAAAAATGTCATTGTAAAAGTGAAAGTCACTCAGTGGTGTTAACTCTTTGTGACCCCATGGACTGTAGCCCACCAGGGGCCTCTATCCATGGAATTCTTCAAGCCAGAATACTGCAGTGGGTAGCGTTCCCTTCTGCAGGGGAGCTTCCCAACCCAGGGATAGTATGATAAATTTTAATAAGAGATTTTCCTGTCCCCGTAACTCTATTCTATATTCAACTGTTCCTATTTGGAGACTCTTCTTTGGCACTTGGGTGAGGGAACAGCAAATGCCATTAATTCATATGTAGAAAAAAAATCAGTATATTTATTTAATGCTAAGGTTCCCACCTACAACACCAGATTAGCCACCCATTTCCTCTGTAAATACTGCCTGACTGTGTTAACTGAAACCAACACCTTTCCTTCCACAGGGTTTATGTAAGATAATAACTCAGACAGCTTTATGAACAGAACAATAAGTTTCAAGTCTCTCCTTCCTCTAAGTTTCTGGACATTTTCAGAGGTAAGTACGGCCTTCAGTTTCCCTTGGGGGTAGGATATCTTGGCTCCATTTCCAATTTTCCTTCTCCTTAAAGTAATTGTGGTTAGGGAATCGAGCTATAGGGCAGAGCCTGGGGCATGAATGAAGAGAGGAGCTCCATGCCATTAAAGAAAAGCTTCACCGTTATTTTCTGCTTCAGGTTCCATGGTGATGCCTGATGACTCAACCAAATGAATTTCTAATACTTTCAGCCAGTCCAATACTCCATATCAACTCTGATGTTATCTTTTATTTCAGCTGTTGGCTCAGCAGCCTTAGTTGCTTTGTTTTCTGGATGGGACTATGGGGTTTGAGCCTTCTGAGTCAGGCTGACTTGTACAGCAGGAAAATGCTTTGAACAATCCATTTTAATCTAGGGGCATCTGGTGCTTTTGGGCCAGGCTTAATATAAATGCTAAGGGAATTTTCCAAGGGCGTAAGGCTGACAGAAAAATTATACAGATCTTTATGAGTCAGTTTCTCCAATAGGCTATCTACATCAACATAAAGAAAAAAAAAGCAATCTGGGAAATAAAAGCTCAAATTCAAGTCAATGCTTTATGCTTGGTTTACCACAGTTTTTGTTTGCTTCTTTGCTTTCTGTCTTTCTTTTGTTTTCCCATAAACAGCCCCTTCATAGTAGGCAGGAATCATTGCAAAAACCTAAAAAACAAGGAGGTATTTCATTGTCTTGTCCAAAGGAATCTAACGTTGGAACAATAGACTCTGGAATGGCTGAGTTGTGAGACTGTCTGGCTATTGAGTCTTTCTTAGGGAGCCTTGAGCATTTTGCCACTCTATGTCTCAATTGAATCAAACATTTTCTAACCATTCTTCTGGTTTCTGCCTATAGCAGTTGTCACTCATCCTCCTTTTACATCCACCGTAGAAATACATCTCTGTTATCTGAAAAAGATGGAACTCTGTCAACTGAGGACAAATCTGAGGACTAATTGTTACAATGGAGCAAACTAAGGTTGACTGCTGGATTGACAAGGACGTTCTGGTGCCCAGAAAGAGTGAGCACAAACCAGGTAGGCTATTTCTGAACCTATCCTAGGACTCAACCTACAAGCACCTCCTCATTAGCAAGAAATAAAGAAAATGCATTGTTCAGAAGCCCATACAGTTTGGTCATTATTTTCATTGCTGATTAGATTGACTTTGCTCAAATAATGCCAATTGGCTTATGAGACCTTCATCTTTCTCTTCCAGAAAATCATGTATCTAACATCCAGTCTTCATCACCAAAACTGTCAAGAAATGTTCATAGTCTCAGATTTTACCCTACTTGCAAGCTAGGTTAGCATGTCACAGTTACATGTATACATGTATGTTGCTGCTGCTGCTGCAGCTAAGTTGCTTTAGTCATGTCCGACTCTGTGCAATCCCATAGATGGCAGCCCACCAGGCTTCTCTGTCCCTGGGATTCTCCAGGCAAGAATACTGGAGTGGGTTGCCATTTCCTTCTCCCATATATATGCATATATACATACATATACATATTAGGATCATAAAAATGCCTGTGCAATCTGAAACAATGAAGTACACTTAATATTCAATGGAAAAATTCATTGTTTCTTGCCCTTTAAAATATTTTGCATAATGATAAAATATCACTTGTTTTTATAAGTATAGAAAGGAGGAAATAAAGTCATTGTTTATTTAGAAACAGAATTAGTGATTTATTTCTTTGTAAAAACTTATAAAATACTTGAAAAGTACTTGCCTCCTCATCTTATAATATAATATGCTATTATAATAGGAAGTAAAATATGGAGTGAACACCTTTACTATGTTGAGAAATGTCATAGGTGTGCTATGGCATGCTTTCATTTCACTCCTGTTCAAATCTTTGCAATTCTATGGATTGTAGCCCACCAAGTGCCTCTGCCCATGAGATTCTCCTTGCCCCCTGCTCAAGGGGATCTTCCTAACTTAGGGACTGAGCTTACATCTTTTGTACTGCAGGTGAATTTTTACCCACTGAGCCACCTGGGAAGTCCAAGAAATTTCACAGTCCTTTCTAAATGTGGATCAGCTTTCAACATTTGTCTTTTGTATTTTCAGTGTTGTGAAACATTTCTAAGAGTTATTCTACTGTGAAATTATTGGGTATTGTCACTTTCTCTAGGACTAAAGAGCCTCTTGATGAAAATGAAAGAGGAGAGTGAAAAAGCTAGCTTAAAACTCAATATTCAAAATATGAAGATCATGGCATCCAGTCCCATCACTTCATGACAAATAGATGGGGAAACAATGGAAACAATGAGAGACTTTATTTTGAGGGGCTCCAAAAATCACTGCAGATGATGACGACAGCCATGAAATTAAAAGTCACTTGCTGCTTGGAAGAAAAGCTATAAACCTAGACAGCATATTAAAAAGCTGAGACAGTACTTCATTGACAAATGTCCGTCTAGTCAAAACTATAGTTTTTCCAATAATCATATATGGATGTGAGAGTTGGACTATAAAGAAAGCTGAGAGCTAAAGAATTGATGCTTCTGATCTGTAGAGTTGGAGAAGACTCTTGAGAGTCCCTAGGATGGCAAGGAGATCCAACTTGTAAATCCTAAAGGAAATCAGTCCCAAATATTCATTGGAAGGACTGAGCCAAAGCTGCAACTGCAGTACTTTGGCCACCTGATGCAAAGAATTGACTCCTTGGAAAAAACCCCTGATGCTAGGAAAGACTGAAGGCAGGAGGAGGAGGAGACAACAGAAAATGAAGTGGTTGGATGACATTACCAACTGTATGGACATGAGTTTGAAAATTACAGGGGTTGATGATGGACAGGGAAGCCAGACATGCTGCAGTCCATGGGGTTGCAAAGAGTCAGACATGACTGAACGACTGAACTGAAGTGAAAAAACTTTTAAAATTTATGTTGATAGGTTTGTCTTCACTAAATTCCTCTGGCTACACACTGAGTCTCTTAAACAGTAGCCTTGTAAACACTCCCCACAGGCTTTTATCTTCTAACCATATCAAACTCCATATTCAAACTTCTATTATTTCTTTATTGGACTTTCACATCTGTTGGCTAACTACCTCTTTTGGTTATCAACTTTTTAAAATGTCATGTTGACATATTATTTATAGGCCAGGAAACAACATAATTGCACACTTTGCTGTCAGTGCATGAACTATATAAAAGCTGTATAGTAATCCATCACCAGCAGACTCTGAGAGAAGCTACCTAATTGGTCACTGATTATGATACACATTTGTTAGTTAATACAAATAGTGATTGTGGAATAAGGACCTAGTAGCAAAATGTATGCTTTACAGAGTTAATCATAATTAATATTCTATTGTAACAAATCTGAATCCAACAGTCTTAGTCACTTAGAGCTGTTATAAGAATTACCCTAAACTGAAATGCTAAAGCAATGAATGTTTATTTCTCATGGTTCTGGAGGCTGAAAGTGAAAGTCACTCAGTCATGTCAGACTTTGCAACCCCATGGACTATACAGTCCATAGAATTCTCTAGGCCAGAATACTGGAGTGGGTAGCCTTTCCCTTCTCCAGGGAATCTTCCAAACCCAGGGATAGAACCCAGGTCTCCCACATTGCAGGTGGATTCTTTACCAGCTAGGCCACAAGGGAAGCCCAGGAATACTGAAGTGGGTAGCCTATCCCTTCTCGAGCAGATCTTCCCAACATGAGTCAAACCAGGGTCTGCTGCATTGCAGGTGGATTCTTTACCAATTGAGCTATCAAGGAAGACCTCTGGGGGCTGAAAAGACTAAATTCAAGTTTCCAGCAGATTTGGTATCTGGTTAAGCCCTCTTCCTGGTTTGTAGACAGCTCCTTCCTTACTGAATCATCACACAGTAGAGAAAGATCATCTTTCTCATGTCTTTTCTTATAAGGGCATCAATCCCATCATGAGGGACTCCACCCTCATGACTGTAATTACCTCCCAAAGATCCCATCTTCAAATAGCATCACTGTGGAGGTTAGGGCTTCAACATATGCATTTGGGAGAAAACAAATATTCAGACCATAGCACATGCATTTGGAGAATTAGTTTTATGTAACTAAACCATGCATGCTTGCATACTAAGTTGCTTCGGTCATGTCTGACTCTATACAGCCCTGTGGACTGTAGCCCACTGGCTACTCTCTCCATGGGATTCTCCAGGCATGAATACTTGAGTGGATTTCCATGTCCTCCTCCAGGAGATCGTCTGTACCCAGGGATCGAACCTGTGTCTCTTACATCTTCTGCATTGGCAGGCAGCTTCTTTACCACTAACGCCCACTGGGAAGTTCAGTTCAGTTCAGTTCAGTCACTCAGTCGTATCCAACTCTTTGCTACCCCATGAACTGCAGCACGCCAGGCCTCCCTGTCCATCACCAACTCCCAGAGTTCACTCAAACTCACGTCTATCGAGCCGGTGATAGCATCCAGCCATCTCATACTCGGTCCTCCCCTTCTCCTCCTGCCCCTAATCCCTCCCAGCATCAGAGTCTTTTCCAATGAGTACTAAACCATTTTTCAGTTACTAAACCATAGTACTGAAACACTAAGCCATAGTAACTGTAATTTGTGAACATCACACGATGCAAACTGAAGATGGCCTGTATGTGTGCATGTAAAGAGAGAAAGGAAAAAACAAATAGAGTCAAATATAAGCAGTTGGTGAAGATGACTATGGTGTACACAAGCATTTCTTATAGCATTCTTACAATTTTTCTTTTTATCAGTTCGGTCGCTCAGTCGTGTCTGACTCTTTGCAACCCAATGAATCACAGCACGCCAGGCCTCCCTGTCCATCACCAACTCCAGGAGTTCACTCAGACTCTCTTCCATTGAGTCAGTGATGCCATCCAGCCATCTCATTCTCTGTCGTCCCCTTTTCCTCCTGCCCCCAATCTCTCCCAGCATCAGAGTCTTTTACAATGAGTCAGCTCTTCGCATGAGGTGGCCAAAGTATTAGAGTTGCAGCTTTAGCTGAAACTAAAGAAATCCTTTCCTTCCAAAGAAATCCCAGGGCTGATCTCCTTGAGAATGGATTGGTTGGATCTCCTTGCCGTCCAAGGGACTCTCAAGAGTCTTCTCCAACACCACAGTTCAAAAGCATCAATTCTTTGGCGCTCACCTTTCTTCACAGTCCAACTCTCACATCCATACATGACCACTGGAAAAACCATAGCCTTGACTAGACGGACCTTTGTTGCCAAAGTAATGTCTCTGCTTTTGAATATGCTCTCTAGGTTTTTAGCAAATTAAAATTTATTTTCTCTTTTTTTAGCCTTATTGAGACATAACTGACATTTAATATTGTATAAGTTTAAGGTATATAATGTAATGACTTGATAAATGTATACTGCAAAATTACTACCTCAGTAAGGTAAAGTAGCACATCATGACTTCACATTTTCACTTTCTTCATTAATCCGTTGACAAGCACTCCTGTTGTTTCCATATTATAGTTATTATAAATAATGCTGCAAAAAAACATGTGGATATAAATATCTCTGAAATAGTGATTTCATTTTCTTTGGATTTGTAACCAGACATGGAACTGCTGCACCACGTGGTAGTTTTATTACTAACTTTATGAGGAAGCTCTGTACTGTTTTTCCCTAGAGGTTCTCTATTGACTCTTCCAGAAAGTGCTATCTCACTTCTGATTGTTTGTACTCTGTCTTGACTATTGTTGATGAACTTGAAAATTTCTGAGGAAGCTAGAAGTTACTTTAAGCCTACAAACCTTTCTTTCTCCTTAAAATGGAGTGAAATTTTATATGATAGCACTGGATCATTCTTCTTAGTTCTTGAGAGAATTTTGAGATTCTTTAGAGTATATGTTCTCCACACTGATCTCATTTGATAAACCTGAGAATCCTTGTCAAATAATTTCTCTGGGGAAATTAAAAAATAATTTCTGATACAACAAATTGGCAAAATAAAATCAATAGTGTCATTTATTTTGGAATAATTTCTTGTTTAAGAAAAACCACGTGATATACAATATATATTCTTCAAATATTCTTAATATATTCACTGGTAAAGTTACAAAAACATTTTTATTTGCTAATTAGAAACAAGTATGTAGAATATCAATGTGTCTTTTTTCAACAATTTGAATACAGTTTGATAACTTTAAAACAATTGCTTACATTTATGATTGTTTTGTAGCTTCACTTTTTCTCATTCTCAGTAATTATAGCTCTTGAAACTTGAGTCAATTATGAACACATTTATTCATTTTTATTCCAATTGTTAGCATTTAGAATAGAAAAATTATCCTTTACTATGCAAAAATGTCAAAAGTTAAGGTTTGATTTTTGGTATTTGAACAACGGCGTATTTTGAATATTGGGAAGTGTAATGATTTTATTCCTGTACATTTCCATACTTAACACAGATTTATTCCAGATGTGTATAAGAGACAGTCTATTGTAGCTTTTAAAAATGTTATTCCAATTTTGATATATTTTTTCAAAATAAATTACTTTCAAATATATGAAAGACTTTAAAGAGGTTTCTGAATAATGATAGTAATAGTAGAAATTAAATAAACTTGATAGTTTGTATTTGTTTTATTGCTAGCATATTTTATAACTCAAAAGCACTGCAGTGTTTTCGTAATTTTTGCTACAAAAGGGTAGTAAAACAACATTTTATTGTAGCAATACTTCATACTGACCTACTTCTGTAAATTGTCTTTAAGCTCTAGGGTAAACAGAAGAACATTTATGTTTTCAAATTGGATACAAAAGCAGTTTCTATCCCGTAGCCATTGTAGCATAAATTGTCAGATAGAGACTATCAGATATGTCTAAATGTATTGCTGCTCAGCAAATTATAAACACTTTTTAGTGTGCTTTACCTGGGGTGAGCTTATTTAGAATTTTAAAAGTTACTAAACATTTTCAGTTTCTAATAACATGGTTCTTAAGGTATATAATGCTGTTTCTTCAACATATTAAGTCTTTTCAGAGTGAAATACAGTCAATCAATGTTTCTGGGAAAGGAAGAAAGAGAAAGCATGAAAGAAAGGCAAGAATAAACAGAGGGAAGGAAAAAGAAAGATGGGAAGGAAGAAAACTGTAGTAAGAAAAAACTAGAAAATAAAAATTAAGCAATTGTGAAGAGTTATGGCACTCCCCTTTCCTTATGAAAATGAAGAACTAAAGAGCCTCTTGATGAAAGTGAGAGAGGAGAGTGAAAGTTTCAGTTCAGTGGCTCAGTCGGTTCTGACTCTTTGCAACCCCATGAATCGCAGCACGCCAGGCCTCCTTGTTCTTCACCATCTCCCGGAGTTTACTCAGAGTCACGTCCATCGAGTCTGTGATACCATCCAACCATCTCATCCTCTGTTGTCCCCTTCTCCTCCTGTCCTCAATCTTTCCCAGCATCAGGGTCTTTTCAAATGAGTCAGATCTTTGCATCAGGTTGCCAAAGTATTGGAGTTTCAGCTTCAACATCAGTCCTTCCAATGAACACCTAGGACTGATCTCCTTTAGAATGGACTGGTTGGATCTCCTTGCAGCCCAAGGGACTCTCAAGAGACTTCTCCAACACCACAGTTCAAAAGAATCAATTCTTTGGTGCTCAGCTTTCTTTATAGTCCAGCTCTCACATCCATACATGACTACTGGAAAAACCAAGGCCTTGATTAGATGGACCTTTACTGACAAAGTAAGGTCAGCAGTGATTAGTTGACTTAAAAGTCAACATACAAAAAATGAAGATCATGGCATCCAGTCCCATTACTTCATGGCAAATAGATGGAAAACAGTGGAAATAGTGAGCCACTTTATTTTGGGGGGCTCCAAAGTCACTGCAGATGGTAACTGCAGACTGAAATTAGAACACACTTCTTGCCTGGAAGAAAAGCTATGACCAACCTAGATAGCATATTAAAAAGAAGAGACATTACCTTGCCAACAAAGGTCCATTTAGCCAAACCTATGGTTTTTCCAGTAGTCAAGTATTGATGTGAGAGTAGGACTATATAAAAAGCTTGCTGTTGCTAAGTTACTTCAGTCGTGTCTGACTCTGTGTGACCCCATAGACGGCAGCCCACCAGGTTCCCTCGCCCCTGGGATTCTCTAGGCAAGAACATTGGAGTGGGTTGCCATTTCCTTCTCCAATGCATGAAAGTGAAAATGAAGTCGTTCAGTCGTGTCTGAATCTTCATGATCCCATGGACTGCAGCCTACCAGGCTCCACCATCCATGGGATTTTCCAGGCAAGAGTACTGGAGTGGAGTGCCATTGCCTTCTCCGATATAGAAAGCTTAGCGCCATAGAATTGATGCTTCTGGTCTGTGGTGGTGGAAAAGACTCTTGAGAACCCTTTGGACAGCAGAGAGAGCCAACCAGTAAATACTAAAGGAAATCTGTCCTGAATGTTTATTGGAAGGATTGATGCTGAAGCTGAAGCTCCAATACTTTGGCCACCTGATGCGATGAGCTGACTCCTTAGAAAATACCCTGATTCTGGGAAATATTGAAGGCACGAAGAGAAGGGGATGACAGAGGATGAGATGGTTGGATTGCATCACTGACTCAATGGACATGAGTTTGAGTAAGCTCCAGGATTTGATGATGGAGAGGGAAGGCTGGTGTGCTACAGTCCGTGGGGTCGCAAAGAGTTGGACATGACTGAGCGGCTGAACTGAGCTGAACTGAGCAACTGAACTGACAGAACAGTTATATTGCCTGGTGACGACAATGGTAAAAATTCAGCCTGTCAATGCAGGAGATGCAAGAGACAGAGTCCCATCCCTGGGTAAGGAGGATCTCCTGGAGTAGGAAAAAGCATCCTATTCCAGTATTTTACCGTGGGAAATATCATGGACACAAGAGCCTGGTGGGTTACAGTCAATAAGACCACAAAGAGTCAGACACAAATAAGCAAGAACAGAAGGTAATCAGGATAAATGAGAATATAGGCAGATAGTTCAAAAATTGAAATAAAACCACTAACTTTGATAATCAAATATTTTAAATATCTGTTATGTGATATGTATAACGGCAGTTGAAATTTTATTTTTGACAGATGCTCTTTCTCTCTTTCCACATTACATATGGAGATTCCTATTT
The DNA here is from genome assembly GCA_006408675.1 of Madoqua kirkii. Classification (NCBI taxonomy): domain Eukaryota; kingdom Metazoa; phylum Chordata; class Mammalia; order Artiodactyla; family Bovidae; genus Madoqua; species Madoqua kirkii. The sequence continues at coordinate 14,149 of SJYC01076100.1, read as the reverse complement.
TCTTAGTTATAATCCAGTTTCAGATACTTAGTAAAATGCACAAATACCTATACAGTTCCTCTATATCAGAAGGTATTAGAGTTTTGTTTATTTGTATTTTACATTTAAGTAACAGACTTTTTTCACTCTTTAGATACTTATCTTAACATTCACAATTTGAAACTAAAGGGAGGAGAAATTATGTGTGTGTTTTTACTACTTGTCTCTATATCTTCATTTTTATTCTAAAATAACAAAAGTAAAAATATTGATCTTATTAGATTGTTCAGTTGAGAGTTTTCTTTTAAAAGGAAGAATATAGGTATTCTTAATGCTATTCAGTATATTACACTTTCTGCTTAGGTTCGGATATGTGTTTCTGATAGTTATCTTCACACAAATCCATTTGCATTTCACTTTATGTGAACTAACTTCTTAATCCCTTCTTGTAATTATGAGGGTGTGTGTGTGTGTGTGTGTGTGTGTGTGTGTGTGTGTGTGTACTCAGTCATGTCTGACTCTTTGTGACCCCACTGACTGCAGCATACGAGGTTCCTCTGTCCATGGGATTTCCCGAGTAAGAATATTAGAGCGGGTTGCTATTTCCTTCTCCAGGGAATCTTCCTGACCCAGGGATCAAATTCATATCTCTTGAGTCTCCTGCATTGGCAGGTGGATTCTTCATCACTAGCACCACCTGGGAAGCTCCAGTTATAGGGTTAGCCATACTAACTTTACACTGTATATATTGCTTTACTTAGACCAAATTTTCAATACCACTAAGCTATGATCTATCTTATGGTTGGCAAATACAATGAGAATACTGTTGGCTGTGTCATCTAATTTAGGATGACTAGCACTTCTGCTCTGAGAAGAATGTTAACTCTTCCAATAATCAGTGTATATCTGAGGAAGCACTTTCTCTTATTGGCTTTTGTCTTGAACTACACCCTCATCTGCCATATTTCTCTTATGTTTATCTTTCTCTCCTGGAACTTGAAACATGCAGCTCTTGAGAGTCAATGAGGACATGCTCTCTCATGGGATACTAGCCAGCATCAAAGGGTAACAGATGTCAGACTTCATTTGTTATGGTATTAGCACACATACTTCCACATTTATCTTGGCTATCTTCACATTCCAGTGTAGTTTTTGTTGTTGTTTTTGTTCTGATAATAGTTCACCATGAAGAATGAATGAAAAGAGCATGAACTTCTCTCCTTCATGGAACAGTTATAACTGAGTTTTTAAATATAATCCCTTAAATGGATCCTGACACTTTCTAGAGGAAGTCTCAAGCACTGCACAATCCATCCACTAATTTCTCATTGATAAAAGCCCAGCTAAGTAATAAGAAGCAGGTATCTTGCAGTATAGCAGCCTAGACCCTGAGAGTACAGCTTGTCAAGTCCAAGTAAAAGTTAAAAAAAAAAAAAACCTCTTAAAATTTTTAATGGCTAGCTGGTTCTTTTAATCATATTGCATAGAACCTGTGATTTTTATGACTGTACATTGCCTCTACTACAGGATGTCCACGTAAGTTTTATTGTTAGTGATTACAATCACAAAGAAGTTCAAGCAAGAATTTTTTAAGGGTTATGCATCTGTGTAAACACATCTTTTATCTCAACATTTTATTTTTGCTCTATGTTGAAATTTCTAATCGGTAAAAATAATTTCTTTTATTTTTCTTAAGTAAGGTTCATGCCTAGTTGATGATGGTGAGTCCCCCTCATTTCTCTTGCTTTACACTTTGACAGAGTTTCCTGAAGACCTACTGTTCCCATGAAGCTTTTTTCTGATAACTAAACCTACATTAATGATTCTGCTTCTTTCTCTGTGTCTCTCACTTTAAAATAACTTGTTTCAAGTAATAAAACATTTTACTGTTTCTTCATCAGAAGAATGATACAAACACAAAATAAACACATGGTCTATAAACTTTCTTTCTCCCCTCAAAATTATATGTATCATTTTGCATTTAGATATCATAAACTCAAATGACTTCTTTCACTGGCAAATATCAAGAAACTGAAGTGCTTTAAAACATACTTATTGAGTCCTACGTCTAAAACCTTTAAATGCACATTATTAATGTTATTGTTTAAGTAGTTACTAGCCAAACAACACGTTTCTATATGCTTAAATCTGCCTTTAACTACTGTACTAGTCAGCTAGGATGACCCTAAAAAAGAACCACACACCGGGTAGCTTAAATAATAGAAATTTATTTTTTAACAGTTCTGGAGACAGTCCAAAATCATGATACCAGCAGGGTGAATTTCTAGAGAGTATTTTCTCCTTGGCTTGCAGATAGCCACCTTCTCATTGCGTCTGGATATGGGGAGAGACAACTCTCTGGTGTCCTACTTCTTATAAGAGCATCAATATTGGATTAAATCCCCACCCCTGTGAACTCATTTAACCATCATTATTTTCTTAAGAATTCTATAGCTAAATTAGCCACACTGGGTGTTAGGGTTTCAACATATGGATTTTGAAAGACATGATTCAGTTCATAACCGTCAATTTGCCAGTTTTGAGTAACTGAATATGTTGTTGTCAAAACTCTATTCAAAATCAAATTAAGGTTGTACTATTAAACAAAACCTAAATCTAAAACAAAAAAGTTATGACTTATCATATGTGGGTTTCTTTGTATGTCAGATAACCTGGTAGAGTCAACAGCTGTCCCTCTTATTTTTTATATATTTATATTAAGAATATGAGAATCCAGTTTACTCTTAATGACAGTAGTAAATTGAGGGGAGCGCCGCAATGAATCTGATGCCTAGTTTGAAGCTTGTTTTGCAGCATTACATTCAGCTTGTTAGGTGGACATCTGTAGAACCAACCCTGGTTCTCTGAATTTCATCAGGATGTTAGGAAGAAAAACTAGGAAGCCAAGTAGAGTCTTCTTGATATTACCTTTTAAATAAGACACACACAATTCCTGTGCATGAAGGGGTTAGGATAAAATGAAAAGAATCTCTTTTTCTTTTCTTGTCCATTAAGTCCAAACAAGTCACTCCTTTCTCCTCTCTTATCTACCTGGTTTTAAAGAGTGTTTAATTTAATGTGATAATATAATTTAATGTGATAATATGGACATGTTGGGGAAAAGAAAAATAACAATTTTAAGTCTCTTCAAGTTAGCCCAGAGTGTCATATGCTACAGGGACGTGGACAGAGATAATAGAAGTGGATCTTAGAGACAGGGCTCTGAGTTTTGGCTCTACTGCTCATTGGCTGTGGTATCTCAGCTTTATACCTGCAAAGAAGAACATCATGTATCAACTTCATGAAATTGTTTTGAGGATTAGTATAATTTCCATGATATAGAGCCTTGCACATGATCAAGATTATAATAAAGATAATATTCTGTATTATTCTAGGAGAGTATTCTAGTTAAAAGTTTCTCCAGGGTTGTAGTTTAAGTCTTTTTCATTTTACTTTAGTCTTATTATAACTTTAATGCTCTAATATAACAATAATGCAAATCAAATGAACAAACACACACTTTGATTGTATTTTATGCAAAATTATTGCTTATGCTTTTTATATGTGATTTCAGTCCTTGAAAAAGGAGCTGGACTCAGATAGTAGTTGATGAAAGTGTTCTAAAAAAGTGATTATAAGACAGCTCCAATGTAAAATTTAATTTAAAAGGGTTCAAAAGGAATTACATTGCATAAAAATAAAATGAGTCACTGATAAATCTGAAAACACATTTCAGGATCTAGTTTCAGGTTCCAACTTTGTTGATGGAGTTGGTGTGGCAGTGAGTGGGAAGCAGGTCTAAAAATGTTTATATGCCAATTTACTCTGGAGTTAATACTGAACAATGTATACCCTAACTTGTGAATTAATCCTTAAGTGTTTGTAGAGTCCTTGATTTTTTTCCCTTACATCCTTGTCTATCATCGATATAACATGAAGAAATAACAGTAATTGGCAGATGGGTTTGAGAGGTTCATTACTAAAGAAAAGTTTGAGCATCATTAAGGGCTTCTCCTGTACAGATTTTAACACACTCATGTCCTTTCAGGACAATTTCTTTTCTTTCTTTTTTTTTTACACCTGGAGGAGGAGGAGGTGGGGCAGGAGGTATTCCTTCACTGGGAAGAGGTGGGGGAAGAGGAATTCCCCTGCTCCGCGATGAGGCGGTGGGGGGTATTCCTACTCCTGGAAAAGGCAGAGCGGGAAGAATTCCCACCTTGAGAAGAGGTGGGGCAGGAAGAATCCCCACCCAGGAAGAGAGTGGGCAGGAGGAATTCCCACTCTAGGCAAAAGTGGAGGAAGAGGGGGCAGCATCTCTGGACCTAGAGAAGGAGGAGATGAGAAGCCTGCTGGGCTGAGCAGTGCAGGATCAGGTACATCGGGAGTCAGGGTTACTGGGGAAGCCTCGGCACCCAGGCCAGGCATCAGAGGGGAGGTCTCTGGAGGCAGAGGTGGTGCAGTGGGGATGGCATGGCCATTTCCAGAGGAGAGGAAAGCAGAGTGCGGTGGCTGGTTTCAAACCCAGTATGAAAAGGAGAATGGGAAGGCTGGCACCTGGCCTGTCTGTGACTGTCAGACCAGGGGAGGGATGCAGGCGGTTGAGGCTAGAGGGACAGCTGTGCATCAAACTGAACTGATATTCACCTTGGAGACACGGCCAAAGAGATTTCTGAGCTGAACTTAAGAGTGGGGGGCCCACTAGCATGGCCCCCTAGAAGGAAGTGCCAGCACAACACCCTCTCCCTCTTCCATCAGGGACATCTGGATGGACTTGGCCTGTACAATCCTTTCATATTCAATGTCATTTTCACCCAACCCGAGGGCTTCCAGATTCGCCTTTAGGGCGAGGTCCAGCTTAGCTATCCTGGTCTTCAGATCCTCAGTGGTCTGCTCCAGCTGCTGGATGACAGTGGCCTGACCCTCTGATTTCATGTGGCACACTTCCTTGCCTGGAGTCCCCTGCAGGCTGAGAAACACAGGTGGCCTAGCTGGCTGGGCACATGGAAGATAAGGCAGACAAACATGAGAGAAAAAGATCCCACAGCCTAATTAAGTCTTCTTGCCTGCTGAGCAGCATCTGAACATTTTTTTGGAATTTGTAAAACAGCAGATTGAGAGTCTGTGTCAGCATCCTTAGGCCTGTGTTCTTCATCAAGAGGTTTAGATGGTGGCCAAGCAGCTGGGACTCTCCTGAGAAACTGCCTTTCGACATAATCCAGTGAGTGTGTGGATTGACTAATTGCAGCCCAGGTGTAAAGTTGATCTTGCTGACTGTTGGGACACAGATTTCTGGCTGTCCAAAATACTTCAGCCACAGGTAAGTACTGCTGAAGTACATTGCTGAAACTGAAAATTGTTATATAATCTGTCACATGCCTTTGGGCAATTTTTATACCATTTCAGTAAGCCCAAAGCAATTGCTAGAAGCAGGCAAGCCTGAGGAAATGTGAAAATGAGTTGAGTTTTCTTGGTTACTTACCAAGAATCACTTTCTCTAGTATGCCATTCCCCAGTTGCCCAATATTTGTCTCCTGAAGCTTCAATCCTGAAGTCAGTATTTTGAAGGATGACTAGGTCCTAATCTGCAAGACATCATTTTGTTTTCCGTATGTCAACATTTTGTTTAAGACCATGAGTTTTGGAGTGAGACAAAACTGGATTTACATCCCAACACTAACGCACTGATTATGTGCAGGTTCAGTCACAGTTTTGTTATCTATAAAATAGTGTATTAATAATGATGTCAGAAGAGTTTAATATTCTTTATATAAAAAGCATAAATTGTGTCTACATACTCAAAAAGTGGTAAACCTATAGGAGCATATCTGGTATGGTAGCATTAGAAGCTTGGTAAATCATCTCCTAATAGAAAGAGCCATAAACGATGAACATGATAAAATAATATAAATTCTCCAGAAATTGTCCTAAAGGTATAGAGAAAATAATGAAATATTTAATTCTGGAAAATGTAATCAATCATCGTAATAAATGCAGAGTCTGTCACAACTTTCCTGCTCTCATCCACTGAGCCTGGCATCATGGAAGCTTTAATAGCCAAAAATACAGAGCCTGCCTTCCCTCACCCCTGTCTGAGAGCTTGGGCTAGAGCATTCCCATGTCATAGAAATTGTACTTCCAGAAAGAAAGGCTGAGAGGCCAGCGATTCTTATCATCCACTCAACCTCCACTCTTGAGGAAGAGGTTCTATTCAGGTGAGGCAGGCCACGAATGTCAGGGCCCTCTGTCACTTTCACCCAAGGTCACTCAGAGGGCAGAGACTTTTACATCAACAGAGGCAAGCTGAGAAGACCCTGAGACTTCTGCTTTCATTCAGAGCCCTATTTATAAAGCAGATATTGTTCTGGGAGAAGGAAATCAATGTCCACATCCACCACTTCAAAGAAATTCTAACCAGAAAACATACACAAATTTGTACATAAATGTTCACAGCATCACTAATAATAATGGTTGTCATTGTTTAGCTGCTGAGTCATGTCCAATTCTTTTGCACACCATGGACTGTATGTAGCCTGCCAGGCTCTTCTGTAATACAGAAAGAGTACTGGTTTGGCAAATATATTCTGTACCACTGAGCCACCAGGGAGGTCCAATCATAATTGTCCAAAAGTGCAAATACTCCAAATATCCATTGATTGATGAATTAACAACAACAACAACAGCAGCAACAACAACAACAAAAACCCAATGTATATTCATGCAATGGATATCATTCAGGCATAAAAATGAATGAGGTATTGATACATGAAACAACACAGAAGAATATTGAAAACATTACACTATTAACAAGAAGTAGGTCACAAAAAGAACACATATAGAAACATTCTATTTATATAAAATGTCCAGAATAGGCAAATCCATAGAGACAGAAAGCAGATTAGTGGTTTCCAAGGCTGGTGGAGGTGAAGTGAGAAGTGACTTTTTTCCTTTCTGGAGTAAAGAAAATGCTCTGAACTTGGGTGTAGTGATAGACGAACACCATTGTGAATATGTTACAAAAAATATTAAAAGGAAGAATTTTATGGCATGTGAATTATATCTCATTAAAGATCTTAGAAATGGTTACTCTCTCCCCCAATAATAAACTTGATTTTGATCTTCTCTTTCAAACCTTTGATAAATTTTGTTAATAAGTCAGATCAATCAAGTTTTAATATAGTTAAATAAATCTTCTGGTCACAACCAAAAATATAAAAAATTCAGAAGATAACATCATTTTACTCAATGATCTCCCAATGGAAATGGAAAAAAAATCAGTAAATAAGAAGAAAAAGATATATTGCAGAAAGTACATAACAATTTTGCTTCTAGTTGATATTTACTAATGTGTTAAAAATTCAACACTAAAGTTTATGTGAAAATGGGCGGGATAATCCATAGACCTAAATACACAGAGGCATAGTAGGGAAAAAAAAAACAAAACTGGAAGAAGATAGATAAAAATATTACCTATTTTCATCTTTAACTGGTAGAATCATTTTATTTTTATTATTTTCTGTATTCATACTTCTATAAGTACATATTTTTTGGAATCAGAGAAGTATTGCCCCTTTAAAGGAGTCAAAGGAAAGATGTAAATTTTTAAAGAGTAACAAATAATTATTAAAAGTTTTTATAACTTATCCATATGTAAGAAATGATGCTAGGTGACAAATAATTTAAGGATACATAAAACTCAAGCTGGACCTTCAGGAGTTTACCACTTACAGATTAATTCTTCACATAAATCTATGATAAACTTTAAATCTAATGTATGACAGATTTCATATGTGTATTATTAATAGAAGCTTTAAGTGCTGGGAGAACTTGTAGGAAAGGATCTTTCCTGATAAGGAAGTTTTACAGAAAAGATACTTTACATTCACCCTGAATATGCTACCGATAAATTGTGTTACCACAAAAGCGATTCTTGGCTAAAGGGATGATGTAAACAAATATTGTTAGGCTTAAAAAATAATAATTTAGGCCATATATTAGGAAGTTTAAGTGATAAAAGATAAATCTAGAAAATGATATACAGCATAGAATATGGAGATCAGAGAAGGATATGTTTTGCACTTATCATGGATCTATTTTGGTGAGTAAGAATTATATCATCAGGTAGTATATAAGAATTGATTCCTGGGAGAAAGATGAAGGAAGAAAGAGGATTTGCTGAATGTGTAAGAGAATAGTGGCTGAAGATGGAGCTTATGTAGAATAATGGAAGGAGGCACCATGTTTTGTGTATCTCAGGAAGGATTTAAATTTAATTTGTACGTGAAAAGTGAAAGTGTTAGTCAATCAGCAGTGTCTGACTCTTTGCAATACCATGGACTGGAGCCTGCCAGGTTCCTTTATCCCCTGGAATTCTCCATTCAAGAATACTAGAGGGGTAGCCATTCTCTTCTCCAGGGGATCTTCCAGACCCAGGGAACACATTCTTGCAGTGCAGACAAATTCTTTACCATCTGAGCCACCAGGAGTGGACTGTAATTAAAATTTTCAAAGAAATGGTGTACCTAGCAAGATAGAAGTAAACCATTAAATGTTTTTCTTATTCTATATAACACTGAAAAGATTCTTTTTTTTGTGGCCTACTGGTACATCTGTGTATCTCACTTGCACATATTTCTATTGTAATTTTTTTTTTTTTTGGAGAGTGTGTAGGAACCAAGACTATGTGGCATTCAATAAATATTTGTTTAATAACTGGAAAAAATGAAAGAAATAGGGGAATGTGTAATTCCTGATATAATTTTAGAAATTTAACTATAAAATTAAAGAATAAATAGTGAAAGACAATCAGAACTTAAGATTCCATAATTGCTTCAAGTTATTTGAGAAGTGGTTTCTCTAGGTGTTCAAATATTAGGTAACTTGTTCATATGCTCTAATTATATCAGAATTACCTATCATAACCCAGAACACTGTGCCTCATTATCAAACTTTCTGATTCAGTAAGTCTTGGTGCCCAAGACTTCACTTCTAAGAAATTCCCAAATGATGCCAATAGGGCTGAATGCCTTGAACACATCACTGACTACTGCACGGATGGTACATGATTATACTTAGTTAATGGTAATACTATGAGAGAATAATTAAAGAGTTTGGACATCAAATAGGATACCCAGAAGCGGGCCATTCTGCGTGACTGGTTGAGGTATGTATCTGAACTTTTCTAGTTGCTCCCCCTTTTAAAGTGGCATCAAAATTGGAAATGTGTCAGTTATTTTCAAGTTCTAGACATTTATGGCCAATTATCACAGGGGTTATCTTTTGGCTTTCTAGAATGACTTCTAGAGATAGCCGCCTGACGTTCTAACAAATGTGATTTACAAAAAGCAGGCTGGCTTCCCAGGGTGATTATTGTTACTGACCAAAGAGATGGTTTGGCTTCCTGGATTGGTTGCTATAAACTATGCATCAATGTTCTGTTTTGTATATGATCTAGCCCTACTCCATTGGTATATTCTATATCTCAATAAAATAAATTGTTTTAAAAGTCTTCGTGTTTTAAGAAATGCCTAGATTGACTCTTTTTCACCTCAGTAAGGATTGTTGTTTTTTAGTTGCTAAGTTGCATCAGATGCTTTGCGACCATATGGACTGCAGCATGCCAGACTTTCCTGTCCTTCAAACTTCCTCCTGGAATTTGCTCAACTAATGTCCACTGAGTTAGTGATGTCATACAACCATCTAATCCTCTGTTGCCCCCTTCTCCTGCCTTCAATCTTGCACAGCATCAGGGTATTTTTCAAGTTGACTATTCTCAAAAGACGAGATGGTTGGATGCCATCACTGATTCAACGGACATGAGTTTGAGGAAATTCCAGGAGATAGGAAAATACAGGGAAGCCTGGAATGCTGCAGTCCATTCATCTGCAAATAGTTGCATAGGACTTAGTGACTGAACAACAGCAGCAATCAATACTGACTGGCAAATCTTCAGTATTCTTTGTGACATCATCAATGTTTTATTTATTTATTTAGCTTTACTTGTATACCTTTTTACTATTTTTTTTATCACAAGTTTTGAATGCTCTTTAGGTTTTATTTATCCTTAGTGTTTTTTAGATTCATTTTAGTTCATGATACATGGTAACTACTGACCTTGAAGAGTCTACTTTAATTAAATAGTTAATCAGTTGTTAATGAGTTACAATCCCAGACCAAAGCTAGAACCTTAATAATAAACATTCATATAATTTCCAACACAAACCTTATAACCTGTTCCCATCACCAGAAATAACTACTATTCTAAATTCTATGCTTATCACTTTCTTGTTCTCCTCCTTATATAATCCTATTTGTATCCACATGGCTTCCCTGGTGGCTCAGTGGTAAAATAATCCATCTGCAATTCAGGAGATGTGGATTTGATTCCTGGGTTGGGAAGAACACCCGGAGAAGGAAATGACAACCGATTCCAGTATTCTTGCCTGGGAAAGCTCATGAACAGAGGATCCTAGTGGTCTACAGTTCATGGGGTTGCAAAGCATCAAACAAGACTTTGCAACCAAACAACAACAACATTGTGTCACATACTTATAAGATACACTTTTAACATTATAATAAGAGTCCTGTTCTGTGCATAGTCCCTCAGTCATGTCTGACCCTTTGTAACCCCATGGACTGCAGCCCGCCAGACTCCTCTGTCCATGGAATTCCCCAGGCAAGAATGCTGGAGTGGGTTGCCATTTCCTTGTTCAGGGGAACTTCCTGACTCAGGAATCAAACCAGGGTGTTTTCCATTGCAGGCAGATATTTTACCAGCTGAGCTGCTCAGGAAGCTCCATGAAAAGTGTATCAAATAATAAAAAATGTGGTGACCTAATTTCAAGCTTCCTATTACATTCCTAAAGTTCATTCATGTTTGGAGACATTGCAATATTTCAGTTTTGGCTGCTATTAAATATTCCATTGTATGACTATACTATGGCATACTAATCTATTTTCCTGCTGACCAGAGGTAGAGTTGTTTCAAATTTTATGAATTATTCTTACAAACATTATTATACATGTGTTCTGCTATTGATATATACTTAAGCATGAAAAATATTCAGCCACAGGAGAAAGCGATTGTTTTCTAAAGCAGTTATAACAATTTATGCTTTCTCCAGCAATATAAAGAGACCCTGACTGATACCATCAGCACTTCGCTATTTTCACACATTCTGTGTCTTTTTTTTTTTTTTTCAAATTAATTAGGTATAAACAAAATTTCATATGATCTTGACTTCTGTTTTTCTGATGGACATTGATATTGAATATCCTTTCATATGTTTGCTTGTCATACATGTTTTTTCTTCTATAAAATGCTTATTTATATCTCTTGTCTATTTTTTAAATAAGTAATTTGTTTACTTCTTATTGATTTATGTTATTTTACATTTTGACTTGGAAATTTTAAATATGATTCCTTTAGTTTGTAACTTGCTTTGTAACTTCACTTTCTAAAAGTGACTTCTGGTGAAAAAAATTCCTTTTAAACTCTATCATTTTTGTGTCTTGTTCTAGATCTCCCTTTCCATAGATCCCTCCCTTCCCCACACACTCCTATGGTCAATTAACCTATAACAAAGGAGGCAAGACTATACAATGGAGAAAAGACAGTCTCTTCAATAAATGGTGCTAGGAAAAATGGATAGCTACATATTAAAAATGAAATGAGAACATTCTTTAACACCATACAAAAAAATAAACTCAAAATGTGGTAAAAACCCTAATGTAAGACCAGATACTATAAAACTTTAAGATTAAAAACATAGACAGGGCACCCATTACCATAAATTGCAGCAGTATCTTTTTCAATCTGTCTCCCAGAGTAATGGAAATAAAAGCAAAAATAAACAAATGATAACTTATTAAACTCAAAACTTTTGCACAGCAAAGGAAACCCAAATAGAATTAAAAGATATCTCTCAGAATGAGAGAAAATATTAGCAAATGATGCTACAAACAAGGGATTAATCTCCAAAATTTACGAACAGTTCATTTGGCTCAATATCCAAAAAACAAATGGTTTAAAAAAAAAAAAAAAATGGACAGCAGAGCTAAATATGTGTTTCTCCAAAGAAGATATACAGATGGCCAAGAGGCACATGAAAAGATGTTCAATATCACTAATTATTAGAGAAATGGAAATCAAAACTACAATGAGATAACACCTCACACAAGTCAGAATGGCCATCATCAAAAAAATCTATAAACAGTACATGCTGAAGAGGACGTGGAGAGAAAGAAACATTTCTATGCTGTTAGTGTTAATGTAAATTGGTGTAGCCACTATGGAGAACAATATGGAGATTCCTTGAAAACCTAAAAATAGAGTTACCATAAGTTCAGTTCAGTCAGTTCAGTAGCTCAGTCGTGTGGGACTCTTTGTGACCCCATGAATTGCAGCACACCAGGCTTCCCTGGAATCACCAACTCCTGGAGTTCACTCAAACTCATGTCTACGAAGTCGGTGATGCCATCCAGCATCTCATTCTCTGTCATCCCCTTCTCTTCCTGCCCTCAAGCCCTCCAGGCATCAGAGTCTTTTCCAGTGAGTCAACTCTTCACATGGGTGGCCAAAGTACTAGAGTTTCAGCTTCAGCATCATTCCTTCCAAAGAAATCCCAGGATTGATCTCCTTCATAATGGACTGGTTGGATCTCCTTGCAGTCCAAGGGATTCTCAAGAGTCTTCTCCAACACCACAGTTCAAAAGCATCAGTTCTTCAGTGCTCAGTGTTCTTAACAGTCCAACTCTCACATCCATACATGACCACAGAAAAAAGCATAGCCTTGACTAGACGGACCTTAGTCGGACAAGTAATGTCTCTGCTTTTGAATATGCTATCTAGATTGGTCATAATTTACATGACCCAGTAGTCCCACTCCTGGGCATATATCCAGAGGAAACCATGTTTCAAAAGGATACATGCATTCCAATATTTATTGCAGCACTATTACAATAGCCAAGACATGCAAGTAACCTAAATGTCCATTGCCAGATGAATGGATAAAGATGTGATACGTATATACAATAGAGTATCATTCAGCCATTTAAAAGGATGAAACAGTTATTTGCAGCAACATGAATGGACCTGGAGATTATCATACTAAGTGAAGTAAATCAGATAGAGAAAGACATTTATTATATGATATCTCATATGCAGGATCTAAAAAAATAAGTGATACAAATGAACTTATTTACAAAAGAGAAACATTCACAGACTAGCAAATGAGTTTGTGGTTGCTGGAGGGAAGGATGGAGAAAAGAGATAGATTGGGAATTTGAGATTGACATGTATGCACTGTTATATTTAAAATAGATAATCAATAAGAACCTACTGAAAATATATTAAAAAATAAAAAAGTCTATCTTTTTTGTGTTTTGCCCCAGTTCCCAAATGTAATTTCTCTTTCTAATGTTTATTTTAATAGAGAAACTGAAATATATATATAAATCAAATTATAGGATCCATGTAGCAAATATGTTGCTCTATGTATAGTTCACTAAGAATATATGCAAAACATACCTGACCTTCCTGATATGGAATTTCTTTTACTTTCAGAAAAAGTTTTTAAATAGGTATTGATTTTTAAATAAAATCTTCCTTTAGTATCTTGTATGGCAGTAATTGAATGGTAGCCAGAATGTAATTTTAACGTTAAAATGTGACTACTAAAATATAAATAATTTTCTCCAAGTGCCCATTCAGTCCAGTCGGACAGTGATCCTTCCTCACGGTTAGGGCAACATTGTCCAGCAATACTCTTGCTTACATGTTCTGTCCTGGAGGGTCCATATGCTACTACTGACTCCACATCCCTGAGAGTAAAATCACTGCTCTCTGGCAAAGAGTTGGCTGAGGCAGTCAACATTTCAAGGGGAATAGCCAGCGACTTACTGAGTGTTAGGTAAGGCTGCCAGATAGCTCGTCAACCTGTGCTAATACAGAAAAAACCATGTTAAGAATTCCACTGAATTGTGTTGAACCCTACTGAGGTTGGACCCTACTAAGGTTCATTCTATCATTGCCATCGCTGCTCAGATATCAAAATGGGAAGATTTTCACTTTTCTCACACAAGCTAATATTTTTGTGAAAAGATATTTCCACATGAACATAATGGCTTCTTCTTCCACATTTTCCCATCTTCACTCAGCACATTAAGATTACTT
>SJYC01076099.1:0-10645 GCA_006408675.1 Madoqua kirkii | reverse complement strand
ATATCAAAATGGGAAGATTTTCACTTTTCTCACACAAGCTAATATTTTTGTGAAAAGATATTTCCGCATGAACATAATGGCTTCTTCTTCCACATTTTCCCATCTTCACTCAGCACATTAAGATTACTTTTTGCTGTCCAATACATTCTTATATACATATTTGTGTATGTGAATAATAAGGTGAATGATATATTGTGTAGGTCAATGGAGATTTTTTTCAACCGTGGAGTATATGTTTGATTATGTCTGTGAGGTAATGAGAAACACTTCTCTTATATTTTCCATTAACACTCACTGAGCAGAGGATTATGAAGTAACACATAATCATATCATCTGTGTTTCAAATGTATTCCTTCCCACTCCCATGAAATAATAGCTACCCAACTTCATCCTGGTGATCTGGGTTAATTAGTCCTGACAATATGGTAATACTTTTCATTGCCTCCTTTTCTCTTGGCAAGAGGAGCCTAGAAGTCAGTATGTCATGTGTAGTTTTAAGCTGAATGGCACTCTTAACTTTGTCTAGGGAGGAGAAATCCTTCTCTGGGTAGGAAGACAAAATCCTAACGCTAAGAGCAGATTGTGAAAGCCCTCAGGCAAAGAATCTTAGGTGCTGGTTGCTGGATCTCCATATTCATGGTGCCTAAAACTGTGTACAAGAGAAGCAAAATTCTCCATGTGGGTCACTGTTGGGCCCACTTGTAAAAGCATCCTTTGCTTCCTAATTCATGTACTGTTAGGGGCCAACAGCTTCACAGTATGTGACTGATACATGCAATGAATTCCATATATCAGTAAACACTGCCTCCCTCCTATGTGGTAAAGTGAATTGGTTATCTGCTATAATCTAATATTATATGGAATTGCATCCTGAGGAGTCAAACACTTTATAGGAAAGGTAGAACTATACCCAGAATATGGGGAAATCACTGCACTGTTCAATTGTCCTTGTATTTCAAAAGTTTCTTTCTCATTGGAACCCAGTCTTAATTGCAGTTAATGTATTTCCCTGTGAGAACTGGCTCAAAGAAAAATTGGACAAAGATCTTGATATTACAGCCATCGAATTATTTTTTCTTCATTTCTTTTAGCTGTACAGATCAAAATAATACTCTTGTTGGCTATTTATCTCTCTTTCTCCTAGGAACACAGTGTTTAAAACCATCTTCACAGCTCTCTGTGAGTTAGCCAGCCCTCTCTGACTTCCACTTAACCATTGCAGTTCATTACAATTAAGTGTTTAAAAAAATGTTTTTTTTTTTTATTGCTATATACCCATTGATTTGGGGGAGTCTAATTCTGGAATATTAACAACATTTCCTACTCCACAGTACTGCCAGCCCTAGTCTACACTGCTCATCTTAATACTGTATGTCATCTGATTCTTAAATAGAATGCCCTCCACTCATTGGGACATGGGACAGTTTTCTGCATTACCTAGTATTCCCATTTTGGCACCCAATATGTTGCTCCTTTTAATCCATTTTTCCACCATTTAATATATCAGCCTTAACATTTCTTCTTCATTCAGTAATAGGCCATCATTTTTCACATACTTCCAAAGGCCAAACGAGTAGCTTAATAGTACCCTGTCCTAGGGGACCTGCCAGTATATTAAATTATGTTAATACAGGGAAACACACCTTTATTAATAAATTCTCTCTATCAAATTTTATCTTATCTCCTGCTTGAGCATAAATATTGAAAATATAATTCCATATAATTATCTACCACCTGATGCTAGGGCATTGACTATTACTTTGACTCTAGTGAATTGCATTATAGATTCCTTTATCTCAGCAGGCAAGCACTTCACTGGCTGCATTTCCTTCCAATGACATCCCATTTCAATTTTTCATCAATAAAACTTTAACAATTTTGCTATCCCAACATTTGAGGAGTTATCAGTACTTCATCTGACCATAGTGAAATATTTCACTTTTTCATGGAGCTAAGAGGTAATCCAGCTTCAAAATCTCATTTTAGAATCTGCTTCCTACAGTCACTTTTCACAATAACAATTTTAGGTTGAGCTTCCTAGAAAGTGACACTGTGATGAACATTTCCACATATAAGATTGTTTGAGGATAGCTCCTAGGAATATTGTCACTAGATAGTTGACTGTGCCACAGGACAGAGAATGACATGAATATAACCAAGGTCAAAAGGCAGATAAGTCCCACCCAGGGAAGAGACCAGAGTATGATTTGAGGTCACTGAAAACAGATATGAAGTCTTCTTCTCCTCTCATTAAAAAATACTGTGTATATTTTTTCCATAGAAATGTTCAAATTATCTTTTAGTATTTATTTGTGGTTAATATTTGATACAAATATATTTTCTTTATAGTTTATTTTTTATTTTCAAAAAGCATATTGAAATATAAAATGAAAAAGTATATAATAAAATGGAGAGAAAAATATTTTGGAAACAAATACAGAAAAAATGTGTATCTACTTTTCAAATATTAAATAAGTGTGTAATATCAACTGAATTACAATTTTAATAGAGAATTCACAGTACTCAGAATGAAACGTAATCTACCAATTCAAAATAGAAAGTTTATTTGATTTAATCCTAATTCTAATGAGACATTTTTTAAATAGCTTTAAAATATTTTAAAATAATAAATGCCTCATTCACATGCACAGAATTAGGATAAAATGTAATAAAGTCTCTATTATGAATTGATAACTGACATTTAGTTCTGAATACTCGTGGATTCTCTGTGTGTGAGAGTGTGTGAAGTCACTCAGTCGTGTAGCCCACCAGGCTCCTCTGTCCATGGGATTCTCCAGGCAAGAACACTGGAGTGGGTTGCCATTTCCTTCTCCAGGAGATCTTACCCACCCAGGGATTGAACTGGGGTCTCCTGCATTGCAGGCAGACGCTTTATCATTTGAGCCCCTAGGGAAGTCACCAGGGAAATGGATTGTCTATTAAAGTGTAATTCTGTTGACATTGAAGTGAAAGTGAAAGTCCTCAGTCATGTCCTACTCTTTGCTTTCCCATGGACTGCACAGTCCGTGGAATTCTCCAGGCAAGAATACTGGAGTCGGTAGACTTTCCCTTCTCAAGGGGATCTTCCAACCCAAGAACTGAACTCAGGTCGCCTTCACTGCAGGCAGACTCTTTACCAGCTTCTTTACATCCTCATTTAATATTTGAGAAGTAGATACATATATGGTCTTCCCTGGTAGCTCAGTTGGTAAAGAATCCACTTATATCACAGGAGACCCAGATTCCATCTCTGGATTGGGAAGATCCTCTGGAGAAGGAAATGGTAACCCACTCCAGTATTCTTGTCTGGGAAATCTCATGAACAGTGGAGCCTAGCAGGCTACATGCAATGAGGTCACAAAAGTCAGACCTGACTTAATGACTAAACCACCACTATAAAAATATGTCTATCCAGTCAATATTTGTCTCCTGAGCACAAATGCATAATTTATTTTTCTACGTGGATTTCTCCCAACTATCTCAAATATGCTATATGCAAATTTGACATCATTATTTCACCAACATCCCCTCACCTACACATAGAAATTTCCTCTCTCACAATCTCCTCTTTGTCTCTTTTGTAAATAACATAAATGGCACAATTTTCTTTTTTCATCAAAGCATTGATTTTATTAACTTAATTTGATCCCACTTTTGACCTAAATCAGACCACTGATTTCTATTGTTTCTCTTTCAGTCCTTCTCTCCACTCTCACTACCTGTGCTTCAAGCATTCCTTAGCTTCTGTTTGAACTCCCACAGTTAATTTTTCCCTGGTTTTGCAAGTAGCAGTCTTACCTATATCCAATTCAACTTTTCTCCATATCCGCTATTTATGACCAAAAACCACAGGTTTTATATGTAGATTATGTGAATCTTGGTTTGTAAAGCCATTTGCAAAAGCTTAAATGTGGATTTAAGTTTTGGAAAGAGTTAAATTTCATTAACTTGTGGATAGAGCTTAATTTTGTTTGAGGTAAAAAATAAAACACAATTATATAATGATTCTGATTTCCTTGTGTTACTTGTAATGTCACTTAAGTAAATCTAACCTATTTCTGTGCCATATTTAACTGAACTATTTAATGACTGAAAAATCTAGTTCTCACTAATAATATAAAATTAATTACCACAGTCCTGGATGCTGTTCACCCTAAACCTTGTCCATTTCTTCACCAATATGTTGCAATGCCATAGTTATTTATGATCAGTGCTAAGATGCTGCAAAGTGATGGGAAGGCCCCAGGAGAGCTGTGTTTGCCCCTACAAGGACTTTGCTCTAAAGGCAGTCAGAAATTTTGGACTTCATCCTGAGTTCTCCATGTCTAATTACATAAGATTTTTAGAGAAATAAACACATTTTTAAAAATCAAAAATAGTGCACCACCTTCTGTCCTCTATTTGTAACTTGAGAAGAATTACTTTGCAAAAAAGCATCATAGGAAAAGTGGTATGAAATTTCACATCAAAAGGACTACATTCAAATTACAGTTCAAACAGTCATTGGCTAAAAAAATGTTTGACAAATAGTGAAATCTTTATAAACTTCATTTTTCAAATCTCCAAATAAATATGACAACAACTTGGTTATTATATTACCGGGCAGATTAAGATAACTGTTGAATCTGTTGTTGAAAGCATTTTCTTATAACTCGAACATAAGCGTGTTAGAGGCTTAATGTCAAAGATTTGAAATAGCACCTGAGAGTCTAATAAGAAAATCGTGTTTTCATAATCTTTTATGTAAATTATTGCCACTGGACAATCACTTTGGTGGAGAGAGGCATGTATTGTAGTCATTTCCTATCTGAAGGCGTTATGTCTAAAAGTTGTCAAGAAACTTCTGAATGGTCACACAATTCACAAAAGCAGACCTAAATCTTTCACCTAAATTTCAGGTTTCAATCCCATATGTGGACTGTCAGTGCTGGCAGGCACTAGCCAATGCGGAACTTTCTCTGCAGCAGCCATTGTAGACAACCTATTTCACAGTTGATTAATTGAATGGCCAGTAAATTATGTTAATAAAGAACCAAATTCCCTCCACAGTAATTTCTAATCATAATCCTAGCTTGGCTGTCCTGAGCTACACCATTTGCTCATATTGAATGATATTTGAAAAACTATTATATTCCTCATATCTCCTGTTTTCTTGATGTTGCCTACAACTGGAGAAATCCCTATTTGAATAAACATCTGTGAAAAATTACAGGGCAAAATATTTTGAATCCTGCTATAATATATGCTGTCAGTGACTACAGCAAGATCAGTCAGTGATCTCCTTGGGCAGGTTTTCATTATGAACATTCATATAAGTGTGATTTGCTGCTTAGGATGTGAATATACTGTAAAAGAATAGATTAGAAGCTTAATGTCATAAAGATGGCCACAAAGTCAGTTTAACTTTGAAGATAATTTTGAAAATACTATGACTTTTAGCTTCCCTGGTGGTTCACATGGTAACGAATCCTTATGCAAAGTGAGAGACCTGAATTCTATCCCTGGGTCCAGAAGGTCCCCTGGAGAAAGGAATGGCTACCCGCTCCAGTATTCTTGTCTGGAGAATTCCATGGTCCAAGGAGTCTGGTGAGCTATAGTCCATGGGTTTGCAAAGAGTCAGACATGACTGAGCAACTAACACTTCTGGTTTCATAACTTTTAGCAGAAGGAATTATTAGACTCAAATTGTGTTAAAAGGGAATTGGGTAAAAGCAAATATTTCTGTTTCCAGTCTTCCCTATAAAGAAGCTAAGAATGACTCTGGATGGGTTCTTTTGCTTTCAATTCCTAGCCTGTGAACTTTTGCATTATATCTTGCATCACAACTGTTTAAAAGCTACTATAGAACATTTTGGTAATGAAAAACAGATGATCTTTATTACAAAAAATTAACCACCTAGACTAGGATGCAAGAAGGGAGAGTTCATTATAAGTGGAGTTCATCAAACTTTATAAATTGTGTTTGTGTAATGTTTTATTAAAAATAAAATGCAGCTGAGAATAGTAACAGTACATAACTCCACAGTTTAACTCAGTAAACCTAGGCAGTATTGATATCATTATTTTCATTATTTAAGTCAATTATATGCCTGCTGGAATAATGGTTATATAATTTATACACAGTAGTTATGTAATTTAGTGTTGGTCTACAATTTTTGTAATTTTTTGCTATTAAAAAATAGCATGACAGGAGCCTGGCAGGCTACAGTCCATGGGGTTACAGAATTGGACATGACTGAAGTAACTTAGCACACATGTACATAGATCCTCATTTATACTGCTCTGGTCTTCTTAAAATAGAAAGATTGTTGTTGCTCAACAAAGCACTTTATACATAGATAAGAAGGTTGAAACTTTTATTAATTTTAAAAATTTTACCAGGTTAGCACTTAGAGACATTAAGACATATATATATGCATATATATACATACATATATATATATATATATATATATGCACACACATAGTTAGAAACTAATTTATTAGAGCTTTTCAAATAAAAGTTCTATTAAGAATAGACATCTTATAGAAGAACAGACATTTCTCTCTCCTTGAAGGGATTAAGGACTGCTGGAAAGACTTGGCTTCAGATATAGGAAAGCTAGCAAAGCTAACAAGAGCACCAATTACCCTCAAAGAAAAGATGCCATCATGGGGTAGCAAGTTAAATAGAAGAAATAAATGTGAATGAGCATTTATTTTGATTTCCCCAAACTGAAGATGTCCAAGGATTCATCAAAAATTCTACATTTTTATTTTTGTACCAGGTTAATACCTAAACTAAAATTTTACTATAAGATGTTTTCAGTTGCTGTGCCAGGCATGTATATTCAGTCATGTCCAGCTATTTGTGACTCCATGGACTGTAGCCCACCAGGTTCCTCTGTTCATGGGATTCTCCAGGTAAGAATGCTGGAGTGGGTTGCCATTTCCTTCTCCAGGGGCTTTTTCTGATCCAGGGATTGAAACTATGACTCTTGTGTCTCTTGAATTGAAAGGCAGATTCTTTTCCACTAGCACTACCTGGAAAGCTCTCAACTGTTACACATACTCAGCTTCTCAAGTTCACTTTGAATGAATTCCACCTTATTGCCAGTTTCTTGGTAAATGAGTTAACAAACATGTTAGGCATATACTCATAAAAATAGTCCTGTTCCATTAATTCTGAGTACTATGAGAAGTCACAGTAAAAAAAATAAGAGTAGGAGAGAACAAGATGTCGAAGGAGTAGGTGGACATGGAGTACATCAGGAATGTACCTTCTTCCCATGGAAACATCAGGAATACAGCTTCAGACGCAGAAGTGCATGCAGAACACCAGCTGAGAGCGGACAAGAATACCTAACCAGTGGAAAAGAATATATAGAACCACATAAAACTTGGTAAGATGAAGGAAATAGGGGGGGAAACAGAAGTTTTAGTAGGACTGGACCCGCCATCAGCAGAAGGCAAAACTGAAGCAGGAGTCCAGTCCTCACAGTAGGGCAACTGTCTGAATCAGAGGAGCAACATTTAAGGCTGAGAGTAAAACAGATGATCTGTGGCAGCCTAAATGGAAAGAGAATCAGACAGTCCTTGCAGCAGCCATACATAACCGTGATAGGAACGCTGGTCTCCTGGAAGGGGCAGCGGCTGGGAGGTAGAGTTTAGGGACTGTGGAGCAATCTCAGGGCAAGGGCTGCTGTTGACTGCAGAGAGACAGACTGAGGGGGTGTGAAGGATGACTTTGTGGTGAGAAATGCCTGTGGAGAAAAGCTGGACAGCCATGGAAGCAAGGCGATACTGCTGAGTCACATGTAGAGGGCAGAGCCATCGCCATAGCCTCTCTCCCCTCACAAACCAGCATAGAAGGCTGAATAATAGAGAAGCTGGCCAATCAAATGCCTGATGCACTGAACTACAGAATGGGACCCTACCAAGTGTACCCCTTTAAGTGCCTGACATGCCAATCTACAAAGTGTAGGACCCCAGCCAGGGGGGCCCCCCTCTATGTGCTGGACATGCTGAACAGAGAAGGACTCCAGGCAAAGGAGCTCTCTAAGTTACTGAACAGGCAGTGTTATAGAGAAAGGTTTGCTTTTCCTAGTGTGCTTTTCACCTTGCAGTTAATATTTAGCTTATGTAAATCTTCTTTGTCTACCACTATTTAACTTTCCATATCTATTTTTTTTCTTTCTCTCCATTCCTCTCAACATGCTTGTTAGCTTTATTTTCATTGCTTTATCCCTCAATTGATATCTTGCTTTAGTTTTGTTTTCCAGTTTGTGCTTTAATTAGTTTTGTTCTGGTAGATATAATTTTTGGTTTCCTTTGTTCTCCGGGTCAATCTACTGTACTTTATTTTTGTTAGACTGTTTTGATGTTACTTATGGATGTATATGTATATGTGTATATTCAGTCACATTCATATTGAGTGCAGCACTTTCACAGCATCATCTCTTAGGATTTGAAATAGCTCAACTGGAATGCCATCACCTCTACTAGCTTTGTTCGTAGTGATGCTTCCTAAGGCCCACTTGACTTCACATTCCAGGATGTCTGGCTCTAGGTGAGTGATTACACCATCATGATCATCTGGGTCATGAAACTCTTTTTTGTTTAGTTCTTCTGTGTATTCTTGCCACCTCTTCTTAATATCTTCTACTTCTGTTAGGTCCATATCATTTCTGTCCTTTACTGTGCCCATCTTTGCATGAAATGTTCCCTTGGTATCTCTAATTTTCTTGAAGAGATCTCTAGTTTTTCCCATTCTATTGTTTTCCTGTATTTCTTTGCACTGATCACTGAGGAAGGTTTTTTTTTCTCTCCTTGCTATTCTTTAGAACTCTTCATTCAAGTGGGTGTATCTTTCCTTTTCTCCTTTGCCTTTCACTTCTCTTCTCCAGGAGTTTAGGCAATCAATATTTGTCATAAAATCTAACGTATCTGTTTTGTTAGCACTATGCCATGGCACATCATTTAGAAAGTCATCTTACATCTTATCACCTGAAGGGGCCCAAACGTGAGTCAGCATCTCCAATCTACTGTTCCATCAAGCAGCTAGTTAAGATTACTTAGGTGGGAAGAAAATAACTATTTTACTGGACAATTGCCATATCTTGCTATCATTTTCTGCATCCGTCTATTCAACACCATAAAATATAATAAAGGTACTAAGTGCTAGGCTCTTAATAATAATCTGTCAAATAAAGAATGAATGAGAAGTAGCATGTTTCCATGTCATGTTATAGTTGAAAGATACAGGAGGCCTGTCTTTTAAATTTGGTGGCATCTTTTACCATTGCAGTTTCTTGCTCTTAGCCAACAGAGTTCATTTTTAATAATTTATAGAAATCTTCCCTTAGAAAATTTTTCCTGTGTTTGATATATCTGCTTTCTTAGTGAGCTTGAAATGAAAAAAATCCAAGGTTACCAAACTTTAATTTTGCAGAGTAATTACAATGGTTTTATCTTTTCATATAAAAAGAGATGGAAAGGACTTTCTCTTCAATTCCTATCCATGGAAACAGTTGGTTTTGGATGAGAAAAATTAAAGCAATGAAATTACTATGATAAACGATGTGCTTTTAAGAGTAATAGCTATGCAAAATTCATATTCAAATTACTTTTCCAGATTTTCTCCTGACAGACCAACTGAAATTCAATGAGATTCCTTAGACTTGCCCATGGACAAGAAAACTTTTTTTTGGCATTGGCTCTGGTCCATTATTCACCTTACTCTGAGTTCTACCAAACAGTAACAGACAAAACAAAACCTTTAAATTTAGAAAAGACTTTAGAAATCATTAGTCTTAACTGCAAACCAGTGAATTAAACTCTTCTATATAAGCTTTAGTCTCTTATATGAGCTTAGTGATGGGAACACATTACTATAAAATGTACATTTGTTATTATTGGACATTTTTATTGATAAACAATTCTTTCTAATGTTAAGCTCTTAGATTTAGGTCTAGCTCAAGTCTGCTATCCAAGTTGACAAAAAACTTCTATGTGAAAGCCTATATATATTTGAAGAAAGCTATAATGAATAGCCCCAATTTTCTGTTTTTAGTCTAAACACTCACCATTTCATTGTTTTATCCTTAAGCACTGTAGATTCTGGCCACTTCACCATCCTCTGGGTGGCCAATTAAGTTTTTCATGTATCCCTTAAAATGTGATCTTTAAAGTGAAAAAAGTTTCACTGTTGTGGTACAATGGCAACAAACTTTTAACTGTGTATTCATTATTGAGATAGTATTTTGTGGCAAATTTAAATCCCCAAATCTATTTCTGAACTACTGATAAACTATTCTGACAAACTGTAAAAAGTTCAGAAAAAAGCTCATGGTTAAGCTGGACTATTTTTAGAAACAAAGATATATACGTGTTATCAAGTCAAAAAAGCCTCCTAAGTTAAAGTTCTCATTATGTAGATAATGAGTTTTAGTCTGAAGGCATATAGAACATATACCTCTTTAATAAAATATTTGGTTTTCCAAGGTGTGCCTGTTTCAGTTCGATGCCTTTCTTCAGCTCTCTGGCGTTCTTCCAGGGTACGTTTATGCTCTGTGGCTTTATCGATTTCAGAGTCCCTCAGAGAGTCTGTCACATTTTTCCACAATCGCCTGAAATTAGAAAACCACATGCTTTACAAACATTTTTC
>SJYC01076097.1:0-16731 GCA_006408675.1 Madoqua kirkii | reverse complement strand
ATCTGAAAAAAATTATCTCTGAAAAAAATTATCTTTCAGATGCTGACATTTTATTATGTCATATTTTAAAAAATCACCTTCATTAGTTTCATCACCAATTTCATCAGAAAACTCTTTACTAGGGAAGCTTTCAATTCACTGTGACAGATAAAAGTTTTCTAAAATTTTGATATTTGCCTTTAAAAGCTTCATTTTTTCCTCAAGTTTTATTAAGATACAATCGACATACAGCTCTGTATGTTTCAGGAGTATAGCATAATGATGTGATTTACATATATTGGGAAATGATTACCACAATAAGTTAAGATTCATCATTTCATATAGAAACAAAATCAGAGAAACAGAAAAAAAATTTTTTCTTCCTTGATATGAGAACGCTTAGGATCTATTCTCTCAGCCAATTTCAAATATACCAAACAGCACTGTTAACTACAATCATCATGAGATATGTTACATCCCCAGTACTTATTTATCTTACAACTGAAAGTTTGTATGTTTTAACTACTTTCATCCAGTTCCTTAACTCCCTAGCCCACATTTCTGGTAATGACAATCTGGCTTCCTTTCTATGAATTTAAACGTTTTGTTGAAATATATAGTTGATATATAACACTGTGTTAGTTTCAGGTATACAACACAGTAATTTAGTATTTGTATTACTATGAAATGTTCACCACAATAAGTCTAGTCAACTTCCATCACCATACATAATTACCAAAAACATTTTCTTCTTGTGATGAAGACTTTTAAGAACTACTTTCTTAGCAACTTTCAATTATCCAATACAGTATTATTAACTATAGCCACTATGCTGTACATTATGTCCTCATGACATTTATTTTAAAACTGGAAATTTGTACCTTTTGACCTACTTCATTAATTTCACTCACTGCCCAGGTACCAAAATGCTCTGGCATTTTGGCAATAATGCCAATCTCTGTTTTCTGTATCTGTGAGCTTTTTTTTTTTTTAAAGATTCCACATATAAGTAATAGATTTCATTCTTTTTATGGTTGAATAATACTCCCAATTATAAAAACACTGGGAGTGTTATCATACAATACAAAAAACAAAAACAAAAAAACTACCAATTGTATAAGTGAGACCACAGAGAATTTGCTCCTTCTCTGACACTTCATATAATACCCTCAAGGTCCATCCATGTTATCACAAATGGCAGGGCTCCTTTCTTTTTTGGGACTGAATAATATTCCATTATAAATACACATTACAACTTGCTTATCCATTTATCTGTCAATGGATGGTTAGGTTGTTTCCATTTAAATTTATTATTAGCAAAAAAAAAATTTTCAATTGTTTTCTTTTAAATGCCATGTTTATAATATTCATTTATAAGAAAAATATCTGCCCAATATTAAAATTATAATAGTCTAATTTGTCTGTCAATCATCTAAGTAAAAATGGTGCTTCAGGAAAGGGTAGTTTGCTTGTAACTCCATCAGTTGCACAAGTTCTCTTCCTTCAGATAATCAGTGTACTTTATAATCTCGCACAAGTGCTTTATGTATACTCTAAATGGGTCATGCAGAATACTTTTTAAAAAGACAGGTAATCAATGTTCCAGATCTAAAAAAGCTAATAATCTGTACTGCTTTTCAAGGACATTTTTAAAAGAAAAAGGCTTTGAAAAAATTGCAACATAGAAAAGAAAAAAAACTGCAGGGCAGTAAGGAATACCACAATTACTTTTACAGTTTGATGCCACTGCCTTGAATGGTGCTAAGGCCCAGCAGTGCTACCCACCACTGCTTTTGTACCACCAATGCAAGTGCCAACAGAGTGAAAAAGGCAAATAATATTTTAGCATTATTAAGAAAGCTTTCTCAACTTGCAAACCCCTGGTACAAATATCAAGGGCCCCAGGAGTCCACAAACCAAACCTTGATGCATGCTCCTAAATAAATCCTGAATAAGATTTTTTTTTCAATCACTACTATTTTACTTTTTGAACCAATCTGATTTTTGCGTAATGGGTACTAAACATCTGCTTATAAATGGTTTGGTTCCATTTATGTGATCTTAAGATGGTTAATGCTTCCTTATATTTGATACAGTAATACTTACATGTGATATAAAATTTAAACAGTACAAAAGGGCATTCTGTGAAGAGTAAGTCTGTTTCTTATCAGAGAGATGAATAAGTGGCTCAGTTGTGTCTGACTCTTTGTGACCCCGGGACTGCAGCCCACCTGGCTCCTTTGTCCATGGAATTTTCCAGGCAAGAATACTGGATTGGGTTGCCATTTCCTCTTCCAGGGAATCTTCCTGACCTAAGGATCAAACCCACATCTCCTGCATCTCTTTCAGGAAGAGATGCAGGCAGATTCTTTACCACTGCACCATCTGGAAAGCCTAGACCCCAGTATTCCTCTCTGGAAGCAACTACTGCCAATACATTCTGGAGACTACCTTATCAACACATATAGAGCCACTTCATTTACTTTTAAAAAAAATCATTTAATCACTGCATGGGCTTTTCTCTAGGTGAGGCAAGCGAGCGCTGCTCTCTAGTTGTGGTGCTCAGGCTTCTCACTGCCGTGGCTTCTCTTATTGTGACGTATGGGCTCTACAGCACGTGGGCTTCAGTATTTGTGGCTTCTGGGCTCTACAGTACAGACTCAGTACTTGTGGCCTATGGGCTTAGTTGCTCTGTAGCATGTGAGATCTTCCCAGACTAGGGATTGAACCCATTATCTCTAGCACTGGCAGGAGGATTCTTTGCCATTGAGCAACCAGGGAAGCCTCATTTCATTTATCTTTTTTTCTTAATATTTATTTTTATTTATTTATTTAGTTGGTGTGACAGGTCTTCGTTGTGGTACATTGGATCTTTGATCTTTGTTGTGGCATGTGGGATCTAGTTCCCTGACTGGGGACTGAACCCAGGCCCCTGCATTTGGAGCATGGAGTCATTGGACCACCAGGGAAGTCCCACATTTCATTTACTTTTAAAGGTCTATGACATATATTTCCAAAATACCTTCTAAGAAGACTATCAGTTTACCTTCCTAATCAACAATATGAAAATGTCTATTCATTTTTTCCCAAAAGAGATACCATTTAAAAAAATTTTTGTCTTACTGTTAATTTGTATTTCTTTGAATTCTAATTATAATGACCAATTTTCCATTTTCTTAATGGGTATTGTTTTCTTCTATTTTTGTGAACTACCTCTTTATGTCTTTGCCCATTTCCTATTAGGGTACCCATCTTTTTATTAATAATTTGTAAGAGTTTGTATGACAAAGATAGTGATCCTTTAACTGCTAAAGTTAGTATTTTTGTCCAGATTACAAATGTTTTATTTTTACTAAAATGTGATTAGGTACACATAATGTCATAGCTGGTACAGTGTTTACAACCATGAGATCAGGCCAACAGTTTCAATTTACAGATGAGGAAGCTTATCTAAAGTGTTTAAGTGACTTGCCAAGGGTTAGAAATTAGTGAAAAAGCTTAAATTAAGATCTAGACTTTCTGACTCTTTCCCGATGGATGCAAGGATGACACACCTGGATTCAAATGGATCCTGCTTCTCCAAAGGTCTTACTCTTTTCTTCGTCACTGCCAACTTAGTCAAGTCCACGTATTTTGTCTCTCCACTGCTGTAAGCAAACTCAAGAACGCTATTCCATTCCCCCTGTACTCTGCATACAACAGTGTTGGTGATGTTGTGCTTTACTTCACCTGTAACCCTAGAAGCAGGCAGAAAAAAAAAAGCTTTAATAACTAATATTGTGCTTGTTTCTTAGGGATTTTAAAATCCCAAGAATGTACTTTGTGAATTCTGTTTAAAATAGTTACACAATTCGCTTCAATTTGTCAGTGCCAAAGTCAGAATCTTTGTAAATCCATGATAGTTTCCAAGATAATTTTTTCAAAAAATATTAATTTAATTTTAGAAAGAATACTGGGAATCAAACTAGAGACTTACCATAAATGACTACAAAGTATGATATTTTAATTTCTGCTACTAACAACTATTATAACATTAAAACTAAGTACAAATATGAAAAATATTAACTTTTTAAATTACAGTCAAAAATGCTAAAATACTAGGGGCAGGGTTAAAAAAAATGTTACAACACTATATAGCTTATTCAACATTTTTTAAAAAGAACTAGTCCTATTTATTTAAAAAAATTAAAGTCCCTAGATTTCTCTGGTAGTGCAGTGGATAAAAATCCGCCTGCTGATACAGGAGACATGGCTTCAGTCTCTGGTCCAGGAAGATTCCACATGTCACAGAGCAACTAACCTTGTGCACCACCACTGCTAAAACCTATGGGCCCTACATCCTGTGTTCTGCAACAAGAGAAGCCACTGAAATAAGAAGACTATGCAACACAATGAAGAGTAGCCCCAGCTTGTTGCAACTAGGAAAAAACCCACACAAAGCAATGAAGACCCAGTGCATCCAAAAATAAATAAATGAATAAATAACTTTTAAATTAAAAAAATGTTTAGAAAATTTGCAATTCCGGATACATAAATTCTGTATAAAATCACATCAGCTTAATTTTAAGTTAAATACAGAAGCCAGATAACAAGAGATAGAAAAAATAAGATACATTAAAAATTTTATAATTCTCTTAAAAAAGAGTACTGACATACAAACATTATTGCCAGCAACACAAAACTCTGACAGTGCTCAAGCACTACTGTTGAAAGTTTCATGAAGGGTTATCTGGCTGGTTTATCAACAGACAGATAGGATCCAGCTCAAATGAAGGCTGGAATAGAAAATAGGTCTAATTATTTTTAATGAAGTACTCTATGTTCACTGTTGGACACAAACAACAAGGTAAGACTAGACAAAGATTGAGTCAAAGAATAGTGGGCAAATATTAGGGTCTGGTCAGTGTGCCAGGGATTATGGTTTATCTGGATTCAAAAGGGAATCCAAAGGACCCAAGCCCATGTTCAGGTGACAGCTCAGAAACCCGAAGTAGCATTTGTGAGATATAAGTCAAGGGCCTGGGAACCAGAAGGATATGGTTGAATTTAGGATATGGTTGATTTTAATTAGAAGTGAATGGCTTACAAATTCAAAACTCAATGCAGAGGTATGGGAGCCAATGGGCTTTCTGGTGGCTCAGTGGTAAAGTACCTGCTTGCAGGCATTAGATACTGGGTCGATCTCTGGGTCAGGAATACGCCCTGGAGAAGGAAATGGCAACCCACTCCAGCACTGTCACCTGGGAAATCTCATGGAGAGGAGCATGGCAGGCTCCATGGGGTTCATGGGGGCGGGGGGGGGCAAAAGGATGAGACAAGACTCAGTGACTAAACATCAACAACATCAACAACAGAACAGGAGCCAATAAGCAAAGGAACCAGATCTTAGAGATGAAGGTGTATTAGGGTTTGGAATCCAAGAGCAGACCAAACATCAAAAATCAAAAGTTCGAAACAAATAAAAAGTTAGGCGTAATTGTAGCTAATTAGACACAAAGAACACCAAGTCTGCTAGATTACAGCAGAAGTGGGAACTCTGGGTTATAATTCAAAGCATATGAATTTATAACTATGCCACTAAGGGGTTTGCCCTGATTTTTGTGACATCCATGTTTCTTCTCTGATCCTACCTGCCAACATTGTTTCCTTCCTTGAAAATGTATATCTAACCAAACAGGATATAAAGAAATGGCACAAAACACTTACCTCTTCCATCTTATAACCAGACACACTCAAAACTATATTCTGCAAACTTAGGGATAATAATCCATTTCTCACTTGATCTTTCTTTTATTGCCGCAATCTCTCAAGTTATTATCATCTCTGTCACAAGCCTTTCCACTTAAAAAGTAACAAGCATGCTAGGTTACATGGAGTCTTTGCTGCTTACTGTAGTCAGAGCAAGATCATCATGACAAGAAATGGGGCAGGGAACAAGAACTGCACATGCTAGAGACAGGTCATGCATACACGCATGCTAAGTTGCTTCAGCTGTGCCCTACTCTGTGCAGCTCTACGGATGTCAGCCCGCCAGGCTCGTCTGTCCAGGGGACTCTCCAGGCAAGAACGCTGGAGTGGGTTGCCACGCCCTCCTCCAGGGAATCTTCCCAAGCCAGGGACTGAACTGTCTCTTGTGTCTCCTACATTGGCACCTGGGTTATTTACCACTAGCACCATCTGGCAACCCATAGAATACTAGAAAATCACTGGCTATATTAACTTGGCTTCACACAGGAAGCTTTTATTTAAAGACTGGAAGTTAAGACTTCAGCTTTGGGTTTTAGATATGTATATCAGAAACACCACATGAAAGATAATTATATTTTTTGCAGAACAACTATAGGACACACTGTCCTATCACGTTACTTAATGCCACTACATGAGAATATTCATCCTTTTCCATCACCATGTTTCTTATAATAAAAGATGTTATTTTTAACTGTCTGTTATACATGAGTTTTTCCTAAAAGCCTTACAAATGCTTTCCAAAGACAGGGTTCTGAATTCTAATACTAGAATATCTAAGCTTCTTGCCATACTGAGTGCCACTGTGAGTTTTCCAAATTTGCTGGCAACAGGACTGCAAACAGTCAGTTTCCATTCCAATCCCAAAGAAGGGCAATGCCAAAGAATGTTCAAACTACAATACAATTGCTCTCATTTCACATGCCAGCAATGTAACGCTCAAAATTCTTCAAGGTAGGCTTCAACAGTACATAAACAGAGAACTTCCAGGTGTACAAGCTTGATTTAGAAAAGGCAGCAGGACCAGAGATTAAATTGTCAACATCCTTTAGATCACAGAAAAAGCAAGGGAATTCAAAAGAAACCCTCTGCTTCATTTGACTACACTAAAGCCTCTGACAGCACGGATCACAACAAACTGTGGAAAATTCTGAAAGAGATTCAAATACCAGACCACCTTATCTGTCTCCTGAGAAACTTGTATGGAGGTCAAGAAGCAACAGAACCAGACATGGAACTACAGACTGGTTCCAAATTGGGAAAGGAATATGTCAAGGTTGTACACTGTCACCTTGCTTATGTAACTTATATGCAGAGTACATCATGCAAAATCCCAGGCTGGATGACTCAAAGCTGGAATCAAGATGGCCAGGAGAAATATCAACAACCTTAGATATGCAAGTGATACCACTCTAATGGCAGAAAGCAAAGAAGAACTAAAGAGCCTCTTGATGAGGGTGAAAGAATGAAGTGAAAAAAACTGGCTTAAAACTCAACACTCAAACAACTAAGTTCATGGCATATGGTCCCAAAACTTCATGGCAAACAGATGGGGAAAAGTGGAAACAGTGACAGATTTTATTATCTTGGGTTCCAAAATCACTGTGGACTATGACTGCAGCCATGAAACTAAAAGACACTTTCTCCTCAGAAGAAAAGCTATGATAACCTAGACAGCGTATTAAAAAGCAGAGACCTCACTTTACTGAGAAAGGTCCACACATATATGGACCATATAAGTGCAGTCAAAGCTATGGTTTTTCTGTAGTCATGTACGGACGTGAGAGTTGGACCATAAAGAAAGCTGAGTACTGAAGAATTGATGCTTTCAAGCTATGAGGCTGGAGAATACTCTTTAGAATCCCTTGGACAGCAAGGAGATCAAACAAGTCAATCCTAACAGAAACCAACCCTGAGTATAAACTGGAAGGACTGACACTGAAGCTGACGTTCCAATACTTTGGCCACCTGATGTGAAGAGCCAATTTGTTGGAAAAGACTCTGATGCTGGAAAAGACTGAGGGCAGGAAGAGAAGGGTCAACAGAGAATGAGATGGTTAGATGGCATCACCAACTCAATGGACACAAGTTTGAGGAAACCCTGGGAGATAGAGAAGGACAGGAAAGCCTGGTGTGCTACAGTTCATGGGGTCACAAAGAGTCAGACATAACTTAGCAACTGAAAAACAAAAGCTTCTTGAGGGCAAGTGTTTTTTTTTTTTTCTTTTCTATATCTTCAGTGTGCCACTTAGCAGTTAGCTGACACAATCTTAATGACATTATACCACTACATATATTTAAAAATGGAAAATGGGATCAGGATATGGAAAAGGGCATGAGGAACAGTTAATTAGGCCTGTTTGGCTCCAATCAGAGATAGCTGTGGAAAATGAGGGAGTAAGGAAAGGCAAGTGGAAGATAATATATTTATACCAAATGCAGACAGCAGATAATGTGTCTGCTTGATTGCAGATAGCAATAAAAAACTAGGCTATGTCTGAGGAGGGAGGCATGGTTAATAAAGACACCAAAGAGAGCCTAAGTTAAAATATTTTGTAAAATCAAAGAAGAAAAGATATCAAAATAGAGAAACCTGTTTCTAATAATCTTTTAAACATGAAATTAAGTGAAATCATTGGTTCCCATCAATAAAAATCAATTTGGTGGCAGTTTATTAAGGGAAATCACAGCTGAAAAAATGAGGAAACTCTAGAGTCAACCAAAAGTATACTTCCAGGTAACAAAAAGACCCAATGCTTGTGGCCTTGTGGACAGGTTAGAAGGTACCACAGGAGAAAAGAAGCCAACTTAAGTAAAATATTAAAGGAAATAAGATGGCAAATATAATGACTGATCATTAACAAACCAAGGATATCTATCTAAAAATATTAGAAGTTTTCAAAAAGTCAAAGTATGAACACAAGGTATCAAAAGCCAGTAAGGCTTTTGAAATTCTTGGTTTTGGATATTCCCTCCCTCTTAGGAACCCAGATGTCAGGATAAAAGAAGCTCCAGTAATGTGGAAAGGCCACATGCAGTCCCCCTTGGATTACAGCCCCAGCTGAGTCCCTGGTCAATAGCCAGCTCTCCTGCCTCCCATGTGACTGAGCTGCTTTTGACACTCAGCTGGCTCAAGCCCGTAGGTAACTGAAGCCACAATCAAGGCCCAACTACAACCACAAGAAAGATGCCATGTGAGAATCACCTGAGCATAGCCAATCCACAGAACTATAAGATAATAATAAACTGCTGTTTAAGCACTAAATTTTAGAGAGGTTTATTATAAGCCATAGATAACTAGGTCATCATCCAAACTTATCTCAGATATACTGGCTTCCCCTATACCAGTCAGTTACTCCTTGAAGTCTGCCCATTCTGAATGCCTAACTGGTCTCCCAACTTCTAATGTCCCCCCTCAACACCCCTAATCCTTATCTGCCACCAAATTGATTTTTACTGATGGGAAGCGTATCACTTCCAGATACAACACTGCCCATATTGTATTCTTATAAAAAAATGTATAACGTGAACCCAAAACAAAAGACAAACCCAAATTAAAGAGATGCATGTCAATGTCATAAATGACAAATAAAGGCTGAAGAAATATTGCCAATTAAATGAGACTAAAGGGATATAACAAGAAAATGTAATACATGATCCTGGATCAGGAGAGAATACATCACTAATTATCAGGCCAATTTACAAAAATTTAATATGGATTATACATTAGATAATGGTATTATATCATTTTGTATTTCCTGAATTTGACAACCTTCATGATTATGTTGGTTTCCCTGGTGGTTAGACAGTAAAGAATCTACCTGCAATGCAGGACACCCAGGTTCAATCCTTGGGTTGTGAAGATCCACTGGAGAAGAGAATGGCTACCCAGTCCAGTATTCTTGCCTGGAGAATATCATGGACAGAGTAATTATGTAAGAGCATTTTCCTGTTCTTGGGAAATTCTGGCTGAAATACTTGGGGTAAAGTGTCATGACGTTTTTAACTCTCAAATGTTTTAGGAATAAAATAACAATAAAACAACAATGACAATAAAGTATGTGTGTATAAATATGGAGAGATTTTGATAAGGCTGTTGTAACAATATGTTACCAACTAAAAATCGAGGCAAAAAGGACATGAGAATTTTTATAACTGTCAGTCTATGTTCAATACAGGATACAGGATGCTTGGGGCGGGTGTACGGGATGATCCGGGGAGATGGGGGGGAAGGGAGGTGGGAGGGGGTTTAACATGGGGAGATCGTCTTCAGGAGAGAATACATCACTAATTATCAGGCCAATTTACAAAAATTTAATATGGATTATACATTAGATAATGGTATTATATCATTTTGTATTTCCTGAATTTGACAACCTTCATGATTATGTTGGTTTCCCTGGTGGTTAGACAGTAAAGAATCTACCTGCAATGCAGGACACCCAGGTTCAATCCTTGGGTTGTGAAGATCCACTGGAGAAGAGAATGGCTACCCAGTCCAGTATTCTTGCCTGGAGAATATCATGGACAGAGTAATTATGTAAGAGCATTTTCCTGTTCTTGGGAAATTCTGGCTGAAATACTTGGGGTAAAGTGTCATGACGTTTTTAACTCTCAAATGTTTTAGGAATAAAATAACAATAAAACAACAATGACAATAAAGTATGTGTGTATAAATATGGAGAGATTTTGATAAGGCTGTTGTAACAATATGTTACCAACTAAAAATCGAGGCAAAAAGGACATGAGAATTTTTATAACTGTCAGTCTATGTTCAATACAGGATACAGGATGCTTGGGGCGGGTGTACGGGATGATCCGGGGAGATGGGGGGGAAGGGAGGTGGGAGGGGGTTTAGCATGGGGAGATTGTGTACACCTGTGGCTGATTCATGTCAATGTATGGCAAAACCAATACAGTACTGTAAAATAGAATAAAGTATTAAATTAAAAAAAAAAGAAATGATTACAAAAGAAAAGATAAAAATAAGTAAAATAAACAAAATATATCATTAAATGTTTGAATGTTCCATTGGCTCCCACTGCCTTCAGAATAAATATTGAATTTGTCAACAAAAATATCACTAAAGATAATATGATAGGAATGTTAAATCATAAAAGGAAGGCTGAATGTGCCCTATCTTTAAAATAAGATTCTGTATCAACAAAATTGTGGCTACAAAGTAGTTAAATAAATGAAACTATTTTTGTGTAGAAGGGCTATGAAAATTACATACAGAGAAAAAAGGAACTATAAAATTAGCCACCTCTCCTCCCACGCACCAACCTGAATCCTAATCCTGCAAATTTGCTCTCTGGAACTGCCCTTGGAGATTCAGCCACTGGTGGGCATCAGGCTTGTCCGCACATCTCTGCTTTGCTTATTTACTGCCTGCTCCTAGCAGGGAATACTGAGTGAGACAGACAACAGCTGAGTTTTCAAAAATGCAAACACAGGAAGTCAAAGGACATGATTATGGACTTCATCAGGAAGAGTGGGTATTGCTGAAAGTTAGAGTTCACAGAGCAGAGAAGCCTTATGATAAATAATGATTGCAAAAGAAGTCCAGTCATTATTTACTCAGTATAGACACAGGAGAACTCATCCTGGAGAAAAACCTTATTAGTCATTCATATGTTAAATGGCACAAGAGAAAACAAAGAAGAGGAAAATTATATAAAGACAAATGCTGTGAGGCAACTTTCTGTAATCATTCACTCCTTAAACCACATGAAAGAGTCCATACCCCCCCAAAAAAACTTAAAGAAACCCTGTATGAATGCGATTTATGTAGGAAAGTCCTTCATCACTACTTGACTCAGGTAATTTACACTGGAGAAGGACCCACAAATATAGTAATTGTAATAAATGGCCAGTAAATGTAGACTTTAGTCAGAGCTCTACCTTAATTGACATCAGAGAACTCTAGGAGGAAATGCTAGGAGTCTGAAAATGAAATCAATGGAGGAGACCCTTTAGCTGGAGCTCTGGCCTCAATGTACAGAAGACAATTCATATTGGGGAGTAATCCTATATACATAATGAATGGGAAGAAGTCTTTAACAGGAGACTCTTGATGAGTATCAGAGAATTCATAGAGCAGATACAGGTTCAATTAAATGAATG
Source organism: Madoqua kirkii (assembly GCA_006408675.1). NCBI lineage: Eukaryota > Metazoa > Chordata > Mammalia > Artiodactyla > Bovidae > Madoqua > Madoqua kirkii. The sequence goes on along the minus strand of SJYC01076097.1, from coordinate 4,881 downwards.
TGGAAAGTCTTTATTCATTGAGCAACACTCGTAAAATGCAAGAATTCACTGGAGAACAACACCTTGAATAATATGAATAAAGGAAACTCTTTAATAACTATTAAAAACCTTATAATATTAAAGATCTGTCCCTGGAGAAATTCTATACATACAGTCATTATGTAGGTGTAACTCTCAATTTATTAAACATGAATAGAGTGCACAATGGCTGTTTTCAAACTTCTGAAAGGTTATCCTAGAGGAAAAAGGGAGTATCAATTGTACAAAGGTCCCAAAATATCAAATCCAAGGGCTCATATAGAAGTTAACCAGTAGCAGATCAAAATATCATTGGGAAAAGCTATAATTTGACAGGGTGGACAAGACTGTATCTTTAAGAAGAAAGAAACTCACACTTACTGTATTTCTCTCACACTATATACAAAAATAAACTCAAAATGATTTGAGTCTCAAAAAGACCCAAAGCCATAAATTTTTAGAGAAGAACACAGGAGAAACACTTTTTAGCTTAACTTGTAGCAGTATTTTCTTAGATTAGTACAAGAAACAAAACCAAAAATAAATGAATGGGAACTAATTAAATTTAAAAGCTTTTGCACAGCAAACAAAACCATCAACAAAATGAAAAGAAAAACTATGGAACATGAGAAAATATTTGAAAAGGATTTGATCAATAAGGGGTTGACACCACAACACTGTATAGCAATTAACCTCCAATAAAAAGTTGGGGGGAGGGTTTAACATCCAAAATACACAAACACCTCATACAACTCAGTATCAAAAAAACCCAAACAACCCAATCAAAAAGTGGCCAAAAGAACTAATAGACAGTTTCCCAAAGATGGCTAACATGAACATGAAAAGATGCTCAATACTGCTAACCATTAGAGAAATGCAAATCAAAAAACAGTAAGATATTACCTCACCCTTGTCAGAATCACTATCATATCATAAAGCCTCCAAGTATCCAAAGAAATACAAACAAAAAAACCCCAGATGAATAACTAAGTGAAGTGGAGACAGGCAATCTACTGAAAAAATAATTCAGAGTAAAGATAGTAAAGATGACCCAAGACCTCAGAAAAAGAAGAGAGGCACAAAATAAGAAGATAGAAGAACTGTTTAACAGAGCTGGAAGATACAAAGGACAAACAGAGTTGAACAACTTAATAACTGAAATGAAAAATTCACTAGAAGGAATCAATAGCAGAATAAATGAGGCAGAAGCACATATAAGTGAGCTCGAAGACAGAGTAGTAGAAATCACTGCTGCAGAACAGAATAAAGATAAAATAATGAAGAGAAATGAAGACAGTTTAAGAGACCTCTAGGACATTACATGCACCAACATTTGCATAATAGGAGTCCAGAAAGAGACGTGTCCTAGAAGAGAATAGGGCTTCCCTAGTGGTTCAGATGGTAAAGAATCTGCCTGCAATACAGGAGACCTGGGTTCGATCCCTGGGTTGGGAAGATCCCCTGGAGGAGGGCATAGCAATCCACTCCAGTATTCTTGCCTGGAGAATCCCCAGGGACAGAGGAGCCTGGTGGGCTCACAAAGAGTCGGATATGACAGTGACTAAACACAGCACTTAGTGGGCTTTCTCTCCTGGTGGCTAAGATGGTAAAGCATCTGCCTGCAAATATGGGAGACCCGGGTTTGATCTCTGGGTCACGAAGATTCTCTGGAGAAGGAAATGGCAACCCACTCCAGTACCCCTGCTTGGAAAATCCCATGGATGGAGCCTGATATGCTACAGTCCACGGGGTTGCAGAGTCAGACACAACTGAGTGACTTCACTTTAAACACAACACAGCACAGAAGGAGAGAAAAGGCCTGAGAAAATACTTGAAGAGATTACAGAAAACTTCTCTAATATGGGAAAGGAAATAACGACCCAAGTCCAGGAAACACAGAGTGCCATATAGGATAAACCCAAGGAAGAACACACTGAGATACATATTAATCAAAGTGACAAAAATTAAAGACAAAGAGAAAATATGAAAAGCAACAAGTAATATTCAAGGGAATCTCAATACAGTTATCAGCTAATTTTTTCCAGTAGAAGCTTTGCAAGCTAGGATATATTGTATCTCTGCAGGCACAATGTATTAAAGTGATGAGAAGGAAAAACCTACAGCCAAGAAAACTCTACCTGCAAGGCTCTTGTTCAGAGCTTTACAGAAAAGCAAAGGCTAAGAGAATTCAGCACCACCAAATCAGCTTTACAATAATTGCCGAAGGAATTTCTCTAGGCAGAAAAGAGAAGGCCACAACTAGAAACAAAAAAACTTATGAATGGGAAAGTGAAAGTAAAAGCCACTCAGTCGTGTCCAACTCTTTGCGACTCCATGGACTATATAGTCCATCGATTCTCCAGGCTAGAATACTGGAGTGGGTAGCCATTCCCTTCTCCAAGAGATCTTCCCAACCCAGGGATTAAACCTAGGTCTCCCACATTGAAGGTGGATTCTTTACCAGCTGAGCCAACAGGAAAGTTATGAATGGGAAAGCTCACAACTAAACATAAAGCAAAGGCAGGAAATCATCCACAAAATGTGAACCATAATACCATAATTCTCTGAGGATAAAGGACAACTATTTTGATAATCTCCAGTGGTTCTGTTTGAGTAGTTTTTTCTTTTTTAATTCTGTGCTTCAGTATTTTGAAATTTGTATTTTTTAAGGCTCATTCAATGCCTAGGAGTCAATAAATCTTTCCACTTCTAAGACTGTTCAGTACCAGCTGTCTGGTAAAGAGGTAAAACAGCTATACATGCTGAAAGTTTCATACATGAACGAAGCTAGTACATTCTAGTATAACCATGTAAGAAAAAATTTTGCAATAATAAAGTCAAATTTTCATTCCCTATGACCCAACAATTCCACTCCTAGGTATCTATCAAACATAAATTCATGTATTCAACAATGTTCTAGAAACACTATTTGAAATGGCCCAAAATCAACTTATATACTTTTATACTTTTATATGTTATTCTTCAATACAAGCTGTAAAGAAAACTATCCCTACTTCAGAATAATCAGAATAGACATCAAAAGCTAAAACAGAGATTCTTTTGAGGATCCTGTTAGAAAACTTGTCTTCATGTAGCTGGGTGATCTGGACGAGTGCTAAAGAGACCAATAAGCCATTAAAGGAGTGTAATAACTGGCCCATTCTTAGACGGAATCAGAACAAAGCCATTACTCAGTATTGGTGCCTGAAGATATTGCTTTCCATCACTGTGCTTCTTGAATTATCTATAGCAATATATCTCTACCAAAGTCTCAGTCCAAGTCTGAATCGCTTAAAAAGCAGAAATGGGACCAGAAACAATATACCATTTGTTAGGAATTCTAGTTTATTAGAGTAGATAGATCTATTTTTAAATAGATAGTCACTATTTTTAAAATCAGATCATAATTTCCAGAATTCCTTCAAAGATGAAATATATTAAAAAAAAAAACATGAACAGAAATCCAACCCCATTTCACAAAAAACAAAGCAGAAAATGAATGAGTTATAATATAAGATTAAACTGATAAGAGCCAGATATCACTAAAATATTCTTACCGGTGCAATTTGCCACCATAAAACGGCTTAGTATGAAAAGTGATGCTGGCTGAGTACCCAGTTTTTGCACAGTTGACATTGACTTTGCCACCCAGTTCTACCCAAGGAACAGTTAAAATTGACCGGGCATATGCACAAGGCAAAGAAAATGTATACTCTTCTCCATGCTCCAGTAGACTGAGGATACCTGAATGTGAAAACATGAAGGTGGATAATGTTTAAAAAACAAACAAAAAAAGATAACTATGAAAAATCCATATTAGAATTTTCTTCTGCCTGGTAAAGGAACATCATAATTTTGCTTAATTTTCTTTTTGCTTTGGATGAAATTGGCTTCATTTACAACTACATTTGACAACAATTCATGGTAACAGTTAATCAAGGTTACTTTCATTATGATCTTATTATCCCTTTGGGGTTCATGGAACAAAATTCCCTCTAATGCGCCTAAAACTAAAATAAAACTTCAAGTCAGAATTTAAGTCCATGCTAGACTGTATCATCACAAGATCTGATCTTTAGCTAGTACTAATAACTTTTAAAGTAGCTTTTAGAATAACTAAGCATCTAACATAACATAGACCTTAATCTCAAACAACATGGGGCGAGTTTGTCATTTTATTCTATGCATATTAAGACAGAAAAAAGTTACTTTATGATATAAACTAATATCATCATAGTAATTTTGTTTGCCAAATTTTGAAATATTTAAGGCAAAGCTACAAGAGTTAGAAATGGCAGTTTTCAAACAATATTCTAATGGGGCTTCTTCCATATTAAATGATAGTATATTAAAAGATGACTTTATGCATATTAAGACAGAAAAAAGTTACTTTATGATATAAACTAATATCATCATAGTAATTTTGTTTGCCAAATTTTGAAATATTTAAGGCAAAGCTACAAGAGTTAGAAATGGCAGTTTTCAAACAATATTCTAATGGGGCTTCTTCCATATTAAATGATAGTATATTAAAAGATGACTTTAAAAAACATATAAGAAAGACAGTTACAGGGGAAAAAAGGGCATTACATTAATGAATAATCAGTCTATCACAGATGATTAAGAGACACTGAAGAGACTTGAAATTACATTATTAACCTAAGCTCATTACCTAGTTCAGCATCAAAATAAACACTGAACTGGATATGTACTGCTAGTTTGAACTCTGAGGGTATCTCTCTCTTAATAAATGCTCATGAAGTACTATGTTCTTAATGTTCATAAAAAAAGGGCAAAAATTATATTTTTATATACTTAAATTTTTAGGACAGACAAATAGATTTAGTTCTAAAGCAGTCTACT
>SJYC01076092.1:0-14248 GCA_006408675.1 Madoqua kirkii | reverse complement strand
TGTGATAACCTTGAGAATGGAAAGACTTTATGGAGATCTTAGTATTTTTAAGATACTGATTTCTTTGTTTCAATAATCTATTCCATAGTATTTACTGAGTGTCTTCTAAGTTACATGCACTATTATGGGTTCTTAGAATGTACCTATGAGTAACAATTACAAAATTCCCTAGAGGAAGTAATCTTTTGTAAGAGAGACAGTCTATACACATAAATATAAGTCTGAAATGTTGTAATATACTAGAAGGTAATGAGCAACATGAGAAATCAAACCAAATAGGCTAGAGAGTAGGGTCTGGAAGGAAGTTACCATGTAGATTTAAGGAGTGTATATTTCAGGAACAGCTGGTACAAAAGCCCTAAGATGGGGCTAACCCTAGCAGGCTGATGGAAAACAAGGAGGGCATTGTGTGTGGAAGAAATGATGGTAAGAAATGAAGCTGGAGAGGGATAGTAATGATTGAGGAACGAGGAAGAAGATCACAAAGGGCATATAGGCATTTTAAAGAATTTATCATACTCTTTATTAAAGTAGAGCCCCAGTAGAATTTTTGGAACAGAAGAATGTTATGTCTGAGTTACTTTTAATGGGATTACTCTGTCTACTTTTTTGAGAATAGACTATATTTGGTATTGTAATAATTCAGGTGAGAGGTGATGATAGCTCAAACCCTGCTGGTAAAAGTGGTAGAGTCTGAATATGTTTTGAAGATAAAAATTTCCTTATTTTCAAACGTGATAACAGAAGAGACAATGTGAAACAGAAAGCAGAGGAATGAGTGAACTAGTAAAATATACTTTGATATGCTATAATTATAAGCAGAACCAAGGGCCCACTTAAGGTGTGTGGACATAAATTTAATGTGGTATCAATTAGTACATTCCCCAAAGTCTAGTGAGGCACTTGGTGTATCATCATTAAAGATCAGATAAATAATTTAAAACGGCTTAAAAGATACTGAATTCATATCCTAGAGATGGCCTTTGCCTATTTGATTTTCTACTTTTTCTTGTCCTCCTAAGGCACATTCATACTAATTATGCAGGGGTGGATGTAGTACTCTATTCTAGATGCTTGAGGAGCAAAATCTGTGATTTACATATAAGAGGTTTATTCAGATATAATTCTAGAGAAATAAAACTGAGAATAGAGTGATTGAATTGGCATATAATTCCAATTAAAAACCCCAATTAATCCTACAGGGAATTGGCATGTACCTTGAAAACTGTTGCAATTGAGGTAAGGTTAATGGAACCTTGTTCCATTTTATTAGTCAGTTTTTGGATATAGGTTGCCCAAGGACTGGATAAAAACTTGTTCAAGCAACATCTTTTAGTTTAGGGCAATTCTTGAAGAAAAATTAGGATGTCAGATAAAAGATAATGTTAGGAAAATTCTTAAAGGCATAATTTTTAGTTACTAGATTCTTCACTACTTATAAATTCCAGAATACTTAGTAATATAATTAACCTCTTGTTCCTGAGTTCAGTTCAGTTCAGTTTAGTCATTCAGTCATGTCCAACTCTTTGAGACCCCATGAACTGCAGCACACCAGGACTCCCTGTCCATCATCAACTCCCAGAGTCCACCCAAACCCATGTCTATCTTGTTGGTGATGCCATCCAACCATCTCATCCTCTGTCATCCCCTTCTCCTCCTGCCCTCAATCTTTTCCAGCATTGGGGTATTTTCCAATGAGTCAGCTCTTCACATCAGGTGGCCAAAGTATTGGAGTTGCAGCTTTAACATCAGTCCTTTCAATGGACACCCAGGACTGATCTCCTTTAGGATGATGACATTTAAACGTTTATGCAAGACTAGGTGTCCCGGGGTAAAGAATGGGCCTACCAGTGCAGGAGGCACAAGAAATTCAGGTTTAACCCCTGGATCAGGAAGATCCCCTGGAGGAGGAAATCCACTCCAATATTTCTGCTTGGGAAATCCCATGGACAGAGGAGTCTGGGTTGATATAGTCCATGGAGTCTCAAAAGAGTCAGACACAGCTGAGCACACACACACAAATAGAGTCTAAAATATAGAAAAAACATAGGGTCATTGAGTCAGGTAAGGATTATAAGACACTTATTCTGGCTACCCAGTAGTTGGAAACTCTAATCCAAGCCTTTGCTTCTATTTCTCTATTTTTTAAAATTAATAGCAAATAAATACTATCTAATTGTAGTCCACAAACTTATTTTATAACTTCCTAATGAGTTTCAATCTGAAGCTGGAAAAAGATTGACTACAAAACACAGAAAAACCACACCTATTCTTCATACATTTAGAAAGAATTATTAGAGAAATTTCCTGGGCACAGGTTCTGACTATTGGTGAAGTGGTTATTTAATATATCATCAAATCTCAAATTATCTGAGAGTAAATGGGGCATAAAAAGGGCTTCCAAGGTGGTGCTAGTGGTAAATAACCCTCTTGCCAATGCAGAAGAGACATAAGAGATCCAGATTTGATATCTACATCAGGAAGATTCCCTAGTGGAGGGCATGACTACCCACTCCAATATTCTTGCCTGGAGAATCTCATGGACAGAAAAGCCTATTGGGCCACAGTCCATAGGGTTTTAAAGAGTCAGACATGACTGAAGCAACTTAGCAAGCATATGTACATGAGGCATAAACAAGAATTGTTCCAAATCTCTTATGGGAGTTTTCTATCATTAAGCCAGGTCGAGGGTCCAGGTAAAAAAACAGAAGAGCACAGCAGTGGGATCCCAGCAGTTGTTTGTCCTCCTCCCTTTTTTGTCTTTTGTTTCTTGTGTCCAGAAAAATAGAAAAGAGGGAAGTCAAAAGACATTTGCAAATAGTAAAGTTACTAACTGAACTAGGATAGCAAAGTGAAAGTTACTCAGTTGTATCCAGTTCTTTGAAACCCCATGAACTCTAGCCCAGGGGTTTCCCAAGTGGACTAGTGGTAAAGAAACTGCCTACCAATGTAGGAGACAAAAGAGATGCAGGTTTGATACCTGGTTCAGGAAGAAGCCCTGGATGAGGGCACAACAACCCACTCGAGTATTCTTGCCTGGAGAATCCTATGGACAGAAGAGCCTGGCGGGCCACAGTCCAGTGGGTTGCAAAAAGTGGAACACGACTAAAGCGACTTACCACACAGCAAGAACTCTAGCCAACCATGTTTCTCTGTCCATGGAATTTCCCAAGAAACAATACTGGAGTAGGGTAGCCATACTCCAGGGGATGTTTCCAACTGAGAGATTGAACCCAGGACTCCTGCATTAACAGCAGATTCTTTACCATCTAAACACCAGGGAAGCCCAGGAAGCTTGGATAAAACAAAGGAAAAATATTAATTTGCAAGGTAAAATCAAACCCAAAAGAAAAATCATCAACTACACTTGAATTTGGAAAAGCCCAATTTGCCTCTGAAATGACACACAGGGAAACACTTTGCTACTGGATTATGATGCCCTGAACAAAGTGGTATTGATATATGCATATACCTGACATCTCATTGAAACCCTCAGAGGTTGCAGATCATAGAGAGACTACCTTCATGTACAATTATGAGACAGAAATTGACCCAGGAATTTAGTTTTGTTTGAATTATCAAGATTTTGTCTGACCATCAATTTTCCAAACTCCTCATACAAATCTAAATGCTTCTTTGAAATTGTATTTGATAAAAAGTGGGTTTAATTTTCAGAATTTTATTTGGTGTGATGGTTAGTTTTATGCATCATCTTGATTGGGTTAAGGGACACTCAGATAGCTGGTAAAACATTATCAGAGTGTGTCTATGTAGATGTCCATGGAAATCTAGCATTTAAGTCATTAAACTGAGTAGAGAAAGTTGCCCTCACCAAAGTAAGAGGCTGCATCTAATCCACTGAGGGATGAGAGAACAAAATAGAGGAAAGGTGATTCTGTGTCTCTCTGCTCGAGCTAAGATATTGTTCTACTTTTAACATTGGTGTTGCTGGTTCTCAGGCTTTCAGTCTGTGACTGAATTACACTACTAGCTTTCCTGGTTCTCTAGTTTCCAGATCATAAGACTCTTCAGCCTCTATAACCATGTGAGTCAGTTAACACAATAAATCTATGCTTGTCTGTATCTATACCTATATCTATCTATCTATCTATCTATCTCCTGGTGGTTCTGTTTCTCTGGAGAACTCTCATTAATATATTTCATCAAGTATTTCACAGTAAAGCGTTGAAATGAACATGATAGACTACATTATCTTCTGTCTCTGATCAGATCATTTGATTTTATATTTTTAACCAAATAATTGTCACAGAGTACTAAAATCATTACTGTTGAGTTTTTCTGATTTGAATGTGATTTCAGTGGAACTTAGAGAAGAAATGGAAGTATATTTATTGGAGACTAACTGAAACAAAAACCAAATATATTTTTGGAAATAGCTCATTAATCTGCCTGCAGTGCAGGAGATGTAGATTCCCACCTTGGATGCAGAAGATGCCTTGGAGAAAGAAATAGCAATCCACTCCAGTAGTCTTGCCAGGAAAATTCCATGGGCAGAGAAGCCTGGTGGGTTATAGTCCATAGGGCCACAAAGAGTCAGACTAGACTGAGCAACTCAGTCCAGCCCATAGTTCATTAAATAAGTCTTTCTTATCTTCAAATTCAACACTGTCTTCTGATCAAAAGGAGGAGAGAGAATTCTCTGGAGGGCCAGTGCGTGGGACCCCATGATCTCACTGCCAGGAAACCCCACTTTTAATCTGGGAAGCAAGATCCCACAAGGTGGAAAGCCCCCCCCCCCCAGAAAAAAAGGAAAAAAGGAGAGGAGTTTCAGAAAGAGCTTCTGAATGTAATTCCAGAAATTCAACAGAGCTTTTGAAACTAAATAACTCCATATATAACATGAATAGAAAATATTATAGACTGAATTCTCAATCATGCCACTGCTTTTCTTTGTGATAAAAGCAGTGTCCTTGGCTTCTTTCTTATTTGATGATACCTGATTAAACTATGAATTTATCACACACAATCCATGGTTACCACTTTAAATGGTTTCCTTAAACCACAGTGAAAAACCAGTGAATCATATTACTTCCAAAGTGGGGTAAATTTCTCTCCCATATACTTTCATACTTATATTACACTGGAGAAGGCAATGGTAACCCACTCCAGTACTCTTGCCTGGAAAATCCCATGGATGGAGGAGCCTGGTAGGTTACAGTCCATGGGATTGCAAAGAGTCGGACACAGCTGAATGACTTCACTTCATTCACTTCACTCAATTCATACTTTATCGCTGGAAAAGGAAATGGCAACCCGCTCTAGTGTTCTTGCTTGGAGAATCCCAAGGACAGAGGAGCCTGGCAGGCCGTGGTCCATGGGGTCGCAGAGAGTCGGACATGACTGAAGTGACTGAGCACATATAAACACATCTAAATAAATATGTTTATGCTGACAGTTTTTCTTTTCATAACAATTTAAGACTATTGTTATTCATTCATTGTGTGTGCCCAAGTATTTATAAACTTTTAGTATGCACAGGTTCACACTTAACATTCATAATTCACTTCTGCCCTCCATAGTGTAAATTGTCATCTTAAGAAACATATGGCCTGTCGCTTTACTCTGCACAGTGGCCGCTCTTTTGATAATGAAAACTATTGAATAATATACTTTTGTAGAAGTAGATAATCCATTAAAAGAAAATAATAAGCATCTGATTGGTAAGAATAATAGAATATCTATCATATTTTCTGTTTATTATTCATTAAAGTAGAACTGAGATATTTTTCTCATAACTTTTATCAAACTCATTTTTTTAATGCAGATTGTGCTCATTTTGCAAAACTTTGCTTTACTAATTTTTATTATACATATATTTAAAAATATCAGTGTCTTTTAAAATGTGTTCTTAATGTTCTCTTAATGAAATGGTAGTGTTTAATGAAGTTTAAAAGCTAATTAATTGCCGGGGTCGAGCCCTGGTGGATCCAGGGTAATTCAAAGGGGAGACGGACTAGGCGTCCTAGGAAAAAAACTTATTTAATTACAGATATATAGAGAGATTAGAAACGGATAGTGTAGTAGGAAAATTAGTGGAGAAAAATAGGCTGAATAACTTGGTTTATGTGTAATATCAGTCACCACCTATGTAGGCCACAGGCCTCTTTTTATTCTCCTGAAGGAGAGGAGGCACTGAGGCCTTCCCGGTCTGATCTTAGAAGCCCAGGCAAAATTAGTAGGCTTGATGAGTACCCACATTCCAGATGGGAATTCACCCAGAAAAATGGGGAATAAGAAAGAAATGACACAGGGCAATCAGTCTTTTCAGAAACTGATCCCATTTCTTTATTTTTCAGGTTTGCTTATATACTTTTTGTTTTACATAGGGATGAATTCAGAGTCACGTGGGGGTCAGCAGACATGACCCTTGTCACAATCAGGTGCTTCATATAAAATTATACAAAGGTCTTATGGGTTTTACATCATCTTCTGGCCATGAGGCCTGCTTACATTTTATAGTCCTTTCTGATAACGGTCAGTTAACAAGAAAACTTATTTTTTCCAGGGGTGATTTTTTCTTAATCTAGGTGCCACCCTCCAAATAAAGTAGCATTCCTATAGGGTGAGGGTGTAGTGAGTTACAACTAAGAAAAAAATTTATTTAGCCTAAGGTTTAACATGATTAATCTTGAAGGTTAATACTTAATTCTCCTATATGCTAGTTATATTCATTATAAGGGCAGGGAATATGGAGATTTAGCAGCAAATATTGGCTCAACAAATGAAAAACCTTCACCAGTGTTCCCCTTAAGATCTATTTAGTCTTAATATAGTGATAAAGTTACTGGTTGGGGCATAGACTTGGATAACTGTGATATTGAATGGTTTGCCTTGGATACGAACAGAGATCATTCTGTCATTTTTGAGGCTGCATCCAAGTACTGCGTTTCGGACCCTTTTGTTGACCATGATGGCTACTCCATTTCTTCTGAGGTATCTCTGCCTGCAGTAGTAGATATAATGGTCATCTCATATAAATTCACCCATTCCAGTTCACTTTAGTTTGCTGATTCCTAGAATGTTGACGTTCACCCTTGCCATCACCTGATTGACCACTTTCAATTTGCCTTGATTCATGGACCTGACATTCCAGGTTCCTATGCAATATTGCTCTTTACAGCATCAGATCTTCCTTCTATCCCCAGTCACATCCACAACTGGATATTGTTTTTGCTTTGGCTTCATCCCTTCATTTATTCTGGATTTATTTCTCCTCTGATCTCCAGTAGCATACTGGGCACCTAATGACCTGGGGAGTTCCTCTTTTATCATATTGCCTTTTCATACTGTTATGGGGTTCTCAAGGTAAGTGTGGGACCCTAAACGGGAAACTTTAAAAACACAGGGGCTATCTTTGTGGTCGGAAACTAAGATGGCGCCCGGTGGAGGTGATAGGGGCTAGGTCTATGTTGTTTGTCAAAGTTTTTGATTGGCTCTCTTGATTTCCGTGCACTTAGACAGTGCGTGATTTCCATAGACTCCTGTTATAATGAAGGCACATGACGATTTGACCTTTAATGTGATTGGTGCAACTCTGGAAAGTCCCTCCTAACCCCCCTCCCCCCCTTGCCTATATAAGATGGGAGTTTGTGGCAATAAAGTGGAACTGCTTTGGCAGAACCCCTGTCGCGTCTGATTGTCTCTCGCTCGCTGGGGGGCTGGGTTGGTGGACAGCAGGCTCACCTCTCCTTGGGACTCCTTGGCTTTGCTGAGGGAAGTTCCACTGCCTCTCTCTTTCTGCGGTGTGCTCCCTGCAGAAACTGGCACCCAACATGGGACATGAAGCAGACGGACGGAGGTGGTGACACCATGCAGCTCTGAAAGAAGGAGTGACAAAGGACCCTAGGCTGTTCACAGCACGGCACTCCCCTTTAGAGGAGTATTACCCAATGTAAGCTGAACTTCAAGATGGGCCCCCCTCCATCTTGAGGGAAGTTGCAAAAAACTCTCCTGACTTATTTTCCTTCTCCTCTTCTTTTCTGATCTGTTCTTAATTCCTCTTTCCGGAGTTTCAGTGAACAGGCGAATGGTTGTGGAGGCAATTGATAAGTCCTGGCTAGGGCCACTCTCTGGTGGACTTTGAAGGCCCCACAACAGGTAAGCCTCAGTAACTAGAGCCCAACCGGGTGAAAATTCCCCTTTAATATTTCTTAACTGAGGACATGGCTTAAAATCTCCCCTGTGGGCATAGGTCAGGCACTTAAAGGCCATTAGGGCACCTGCCACTTGAAGACTCCTTTGACAGGATATGGGGCTCACTGAACAGGCTAGAAACCTCTAGGGTGCCCACCCCCAGCAAGAAAACTTCCGTGCAATGACACAGGCACATAAACAGTTCCAAAAGCATACCATAAGCCCAACTTTCTGGCCGCCACCACTGCTGGTAGGACTTTTGGTGGTTGTCCTCAGTGACTTTTCTTTCTATCCTCTCTTGGCAGCATGGGAAATAACATCAGCAAATCTGATGAGCCCACACTCAGGACACTAAGATATATGCTCATAAGTAGCGGACTTGAGATTTCTGACGCTCAGGCCATTAAGGTCTGGAGGACCATTGTACGGTTGGCCCCCTAGGTTGCTTCAGCCAATCTGTTCTCTTGGGACACTTGGGATCGAGTGTAAACCCTTGCTAGGCAGCGAGAGGTGCGATATGGTAAAGAGCCCCCCTTAGAGTTCTGTCTGACCGTTTTGGCCCTCAAGCTCTGCTTTTCATGGAGCAAGGAGCATGCCACTGATATGGGTGCCCTCAATTTAAAATCAAAAAACAATGGGAAAAGTTTGACGAGGAACGAGTCATGTCGGACCAAGATACAGCAAAAGAGACTACAGGGAATAAAAACTCTAGAGCAAATAGTGGGCCATGGGAGCCTTTCGGGGATGATGAAGGGGCAGAAGAGAATAGAGACTCCTCTGATGCCTGGGGACAGGGAGCCCAGGGGAGAGATCTGTGCCCCTCCTTTCCTTCCCCATTTGAGAAAATTTCGGGAGCACCTTGGGTGGGAGAGACAATGAGGTCACCTTGGAAAGGGAGAACCTCTCCCGGGGACCCTTGGGGATCCCCGCTGCCCTTTACCGGCCCGACTCAAGTCTTTCCTGTAAATGTTAACCCGATGGGGGGGGGGGCATGTGGGGAATAGGTGGGCAGCCTGGTACCCATGAGAGGCCAGTGATTTAAAAGAGCTTAAAAAGGCAGTGGCAGAGGATGGCCCAAACTCCTTGTGGGCAGAAACTATTCTCCAGGGCCTGGCTCATCAACCTTGTATGACCCAAGACTGGAAGATGCTATGTAAGGCAGTGCTTCCCCGCAAAACCTATATCAAATGGTGTGCCTTTTTCAAGGAACAGTGTCATGCTCAGGCAGAAAGAAATCAAGGTGCCAACCCTGCTATCCGGTGACTTTCGGGATGTTGTTAGGGATGGAAGATCAATGGAGTATGGGACCTCAACATGCCACCATTCTTGCTTCTTATACAGATCAGGTACGGGCCATATGCCTGGCTGCCTGGAAAAAGCTTGCAGAGGGCTCCAATGAACCCCCTATATTGGGCATCACTCAAAAAAATAATGAAGACCTCTCCACCTTCATATATCGGGTGGAAAAGAGTATACAGAGAAAATTCCCTCCGGGGCCCCTGAGAGATCAATTTGTCAAGCTATTAGTTTGAGAAGGGATGAACTCAGACCGTAAATTGGCTTGTGCAGGACAGAAAGACTGGTCTATGGAGCAATGGATTATTGCCACCAAAGACGTGGGGACACAAAGCCATCAGACCCTCTCTATTTCGACTGCCCTTCAGGCTCAGACTGAAGCTCTTACTGAGGCAATGACCAAGGCCCTCTCTGCTATGACGGCCTCTGGGGGGACCACATCCAAGGGACCCTAGCCCCCCCCCAAAATTGGGTCGATGCTTTGGCTGTGGACAAGAGGGACACTTTAAAAAGGAATGCCCTCAAGGCGGGGGAAGACCTACCGGTCGGAGACCTCCCACTACCTCATTTATGTGCACCATCTTAGGGATCATCAAAATTTACCTGGATTGCTTTCAACGGGAAATTCTCTGGTCAATAGAGCAGCCTCCCTTACAATCCAAGCGTGTAACTTACAAGATGCCTATGATTTTCACGATCTTACTCATATAAATTGGAGACAGCTACATAAAAGATTTCCACAGATCCCTATCAGAATTAAAAAAATATATATACATACTTGTAAATCCTGTCTTCCTTATTTACAAGTACTGCCTTTACAGTCCCCAGGAGTAAACCCTCGAGGGCTAAAACCCAATGTGCTGTGGCAAACTGATGTAACCCATTATTCCCCTTTTGGAAAACTTAAGTATGTCTTTGTGTCTATTGACACTTACCCTCATGCCTGCTGGGCTACTGCCCACACAGGAGAAAAAGCAAAACATGCTCAAAGCCACTTTTTACAATGTTTTGCAATGTTGGGCCTTCCTCATCGAATAAAAATGGATAATGGCCCTTGCTTCATTAGCCAGAGCTTACAAAAATTCTTCCAGCAATGGCACATTTGTCATAACACTGGAATCCCACATAACCCCCAGGGACAAGCCATAATTGAGTGCCACCATCAAAATTTAAAGACTCAATTACAAAAACAAAAAGGAGGAATAAGCCCTCACCAGCAACTTGGAATGGCACTCTTTACTCTAAACATTTAAAATTTTTCAAAAAATGAACTGATACCATGTTTTCAAAAACATTGGTCTAATCAAGAAATAAAACCTGAAATACAAGTGAGATGGAAAGACCCCATCACTGGCCAGTGGAAGGAGCCCAATCCACTCCTTACAATGGGGAGAGGATTCAGATGCATATTCCCCATTGGGGACCCCAGCCCTATATGGGTGCCAGCAAGGAATCTTAAATTTACACCACAAGAAAGAGAGGTCAAATCTCAAAATCTAACACAGATTAAAGAGACATTCCCATATTGAGCCCAAGAACAAAAAGTTCCTGAGGCGATCTTTTCTTCCTTTACAGATCATCGATGCGGCAACCCTGGCGGACACTGCTCATGGTGATCGTCAGATTATCTATCCTCTCCTTGCTGACCTTCGTCATTGCCATAGCTGTGCAACAATTTTTAAAATCTTTGAAGCCTGGGTTTAACAACACACAAGGTCATCAACCATGAGGGTACAACAGTGTCAGCATCCATGCTGGGAGTTCAACAAGCTCAGACCGTTCAGGTTATAAACAACATATCCACTGCCTCTGCTCAAGAATTTCAAACCAGCTTGAACACCTGAGATCCGCCATAACAGAACTCGAACAACAGCTTGATCTCCATGCCAGAGCGATCAAGACGTTGTGTTCTGGTGCTCATAGACTACGATGTGAGATAGCCCAGCTTTTGTCTGACAACTTTTCTAGTGTTAAATGAGACTCTAACAGGTGAAAAAAGAAGCAATGGATCTATGGGACTGGATACAAAGTCCATTTGCCTGGTTTAAAAATGCCTTCTATTTGCTTGTTTTTATTGTTCTGCTTGTTGTAATGTTAAAGTTAAAAAAAAAAAATTTACAGCCCGCAATAGGCACTTAAAGCAAAAATTGTTACGCTTACCCAGGTCATGGAAGAGGAGCCCCACGTTGGGCACCCACAAAACCCCTGGATTAATTTAGCCCTTCAAGAGATTAACCGAGATAGATAAATAAGAGTTCTTTATGCCCATCATCTAGAGAGGTTCCACCTAGCCCCCAAGAGGTGGCTGGATAGCCAATGATGGGTAAGATCATCAGAGGGCAACCTAAGACAGGCACAGCTGTGAGAGGGGCTGGTGAGGCTGGAGGTTGGCCACCTACAGCTTTACACCTTGCTCTACAGAACATCAATACAAATGTCTAGAGGGCTTAAATAAAATAAAAAAGTGGGAGATGTGGGGCCCTAAATGGGAAACCTTGAAAACAAAGGGGCTATCTTTGCAGTCAGAAACTAAGATGGTGCCTGGCAGAAGTGATAGAGGCGGGGTCTATGTTGTTTGTCAAAGTTTTTGATTGGCTCTCTTGATTTCCATGCATATAGACAGTGCGTGATCTACATAGACTCCTGTTATAATGAAGGCACATGATGATTTGACCTTTAATGTGATTGGTGCAACTATGGAAAGTGCCTCCTAAAACTCCTCTTGCTTGCCTATATAAGTTGGGAGTTTGTGGCAATAAAGTGGAACTGCTTCGGCGGAACCCCTGTCGCATCTGATTGTCTCTCACTCGCTGGGGGCTGGGTTGGCGGATAGCAGGCTCACCTCTCCTTGGGACCCCTCAGCTTTGCTGAGGGAAGTTCCACTGTCTCTCTCCTTCTGTGGAGTGCCCCCCGCAGTAAGAATAGTGAAGTGGCCTGCCATTCCCTTCTAGTAATGCTGAAGAAGCTGAAGTTGAATGTTTTTATGAAGAGCTACAAGACGTTTTAAAACTGACACCCAAAAATGATGTCCTTTCAATTATAAGGGACTGGAATGCAAAAGTAGGAATTAAGAAACACCTGGAGTAACAGGCAAATTTGGCCTTGGAATGCAAAATAAAGCAAAGCAAAGACTAATAGAGTTTTGCCAAGAAAATGCACTGGTCATAGCAAACACCCTCTTCCAACAACACAAGAGAAGACTCTACACATGGACGTCACCAGATGGTCAACATCAAAACCAGATTGATTATACTATTTGCAGCCAAAGATGGAGAAACTCTATACAGTCAACAAAAAACAAGACCAGGAGCTGACTGTGGCTCAAATCACGATTCCTTATTACCAAATCCAGACTTAAATTGAAGAAAGTAGGGAAAACTGCTAGACCATTCAGATATGACCTAAATAAAATCCCTTATGATTATACAGTGGAAGTGAGAAATAGATATCAGAGCCTAGATCTGATAGACAGAGTGTCTGATGAACTATGGAGTGAGGTTCATGACATTGTACAGGAGACAGGAATCAAGCCCATCTCCATGGAAAAGAAATGCAAAAAAGCAAAATGGCTGTCTGGGGAGGCCTTACAAATAGCTGTGAAAAAAAGAGAGGTGAAAAGCAAAGGATAAAAGGAAAAATATACCCATCTGAATGTGGAGTTCCAAAGAATAGCAAGGAGAGATAAGAAAGACTTCTTCAGTGATCAATGCAAAGAAATAGAGGAAAACAGCAGAATGGGAAAGAGTAGAGATCTCTTCAAGAAAATTAGAGATACCAAGGGAACATTTTATGCAAAGATGGGCTCGATAAAGGACAGAAATGGTCTGGACCTAACAGAAGCAGAAGATATTAAGATGAGAGACAAGAATACATAGAACTATACAAAAATGATCTTCATGCCCCAGATAATCATGATGATGTGATCATTCATCTAGAGCCAGAAATCTTAGAATGTGAAGTCAAGTGAGCCTTAGAAAGCATCACTACAAACAAAGTTAGTGGAAATGATGGAATTCCAGTGGAGCTGTTTCAAATCCTGAAAGATGATGCTGTGAAAGTGCTACACTCAATATGCCAGAAAATGTGGAAAACTCAGCAGTGGCCACAGGGCTGGAAAAAGTCAATTTCATTCCAATCCCAAAGAAAGGCAATGCCCAAGAATTCTCAAACTACCGCACAATTGCTCTCATCTCACATGCTAGTAAAGTAATGCTCTATATTCTCCAAGCCAGGCTTCAGCAATACGTGAATCCTGAACTCCCTGATGTGCAAGCTGGTTTTAGAAAAGGCAGAGGAACCAGAGATCAAATTGCCAACATCTACTGGATCGTGGAAAAAGCAAGGGAGTTCCAGAAAAACATCTATTTCTGTTTTATTGACTATGCCAAAGCCTTTCACAGTGTGGCTCACAATAAACTGTGGAAAATTCTGAAAGAGATGGGAGTACCAGACCATCTAACATGCCTCTTGAGAAATCTGTATGCAGGTGAGGAAGCAGCAGTTAGAACTTGACATGGAAAAACAGTCTGGTTCCAAATAGGAAAAGGAGTATGTCAAGCCTGTATATTGTCACCCTGCTTATTAACTTATATGCAGAGTACATCATGAGAAATGTTCAACTGGGAGAAATACAAACTGGAATTAAGATTGCCGGGAAAAATAACAATAACCTCAGATATGCAGATGACACCACCCTTATGGCAGAAAGTGAAGAGGAACTAAAAAGCCTCTTGATGAAAGTGAAAGAGGAGAGTGAAAAAGTTGGCTTAAAGCTCAACATTCAGAAAACGAAGATCAT
>SJYC01076086.1:0-13841 GCA_006408675.1 Madoqua kirkii | reverse complement strand
AGTTTTAAGTTTTTCCATGTCAATTCATTTATTTATAATATTAGGGTTTATTACAAGATTAAAACATACATACTTTATTCATACTCCTATTTAGGTACCATTATTTTAGACAAAAATATTTTTTGCAATAAGTTATAACATTGCTAAAAATGAAGATTGTTGGATATATTAATATTTCCTTGTGCACATGTGATCCTTCTGTCTAGAACAGTAACCTAGATTAATCAGTGATGGACTACATAGTCAACAGTTTTGGAACCATGGAAATGCTTTTCCCAAGTAATTTTGTGAATTGAATTTCCTGTGAAAAAATTTAAATGGTTTGTTACTCAATAAGCTTAATAAAGTCTTGTATAATGACTTATTATTACTTTTCTTTTGCTCCAGTGTTGGCTGTGAGATAGTAATGTATTATTTTAATTTACATTTAACTGATCATTGAAATTTAAACATTTTTCCAATTGCAATTGATTGCTTATTTTCTCTAACATAATTTGTTTGTTCACCTACTTTGGACTTTTTTCTATTTGCTTGGTTGTTAATTTTTTATTAACTTGTAACACTTTCTGTCATGGCTGTTAACTGACCCAGGGATCGAACCCAGGTCTCCTGCACTGCAGGCAGACACTTTACCCTCTGAGCCACCAGGGAAGCCCAAATTTCTTCTTTACCTGAAAACATGTTTTCCTAGAAAGGCATCTATATACTCACTTCGTTTAATGGCCTTTGTGATTGTTAAGTTTCAATGGTATAATAGATAATATTACTTTTTTCTTTTTACATTTTCTCCTTTTATTTTCTTAAGAAAGTTATGTCATTACATATCTTCCTTTGGCATTCTCTAAATGTTTTATTTATGTTCATAGTGTAGCCTTTAAATTAATCTCAAATTTATTTTCTTCATAGTGTAAGATAGAGATCAGAACAGGTTGAGTTCAGTTCAGTCGCTCAGTCCTGTCCGACTGTTTGCGACCCCATGAATCACAGCACGGCAGGCCTCCCTGTCCATCTCCAACTCCTGGAGTTCACTCAGACTCACGTCCATGGAGTCAGTGATGCCATCCAGCCATCTTATCCTCTGTTGTCCCCTTCTCTGCCTGCCCCCAATCCCTTCCAGTATCAGAGTCTTTTCCAGAACAGGTTAGAGTTTTTTGCTTGTTTGTTTGTTTGTTTATATATCAGTATAAATAATTTCTCCAAAGCCAGTCATTTATTGACTATAAATTTTGAAGTCAAATCTTGTTTTCAGGTTTGGTGAGCCTCAGCCCCTGAATCTCCCTGTTCCACCTGAGTCCTGGTATGTTCACAGGGCCCTTCCCTATGGACAATCTGAATTGCAATACCTGTCTACTCAGCATGGCTAGACCACAGGATATTACATGTTGTATTATTTTTGTGAAGTTATTAAACATTTGAGCTTCAGTCCATACAATTTCAAAGTTTAGCAAATAATATCTTTTTGAAAATGAACAGTGTATCAGGCTCAGTCCTTCATCCTGCTCTTCTGAGTCTGTGTTCTTCAAAGTCTCTAATTTTATCTTCCTGAACTGAGGAGGCCACCAAAAGAGCTCCACTGCTTTCTTCTTAAGCAGCCTCCTTCTGCCCACAAAAGGCTCCTGTTCTCAGCCTGTGTCTTGCATACAGAATGGATGTAGGGATTGCAGAATATCAGCTCACTTTCCCATTGTTTCCTAGCTCCTGAGTCTTGGTCCCTGCTGTCCCAGTTTCTCCAGAAGCTTTTTTATGTCCTTCAGTGGATTCTAAATGTTTCATCTGTTTGCCTTAGTTGTTCCCAGAAGAGCTAGGCAATCACATTAAAACCAGAAGCAAAAATATAATATAGTTATTTTTATATTTAAAATTTGGTTATTTTTACTCTTAATTTTTTGTCTTGTATTTATTAATACTTTGATTTATCCTTTATTTAAATGGGAAAACATGTCTTTTATTCTTTCCTTCTATTTGTATTTTAAAGTTCTTATCACTCCCCCTCAACTTGTACATCTTAGAAGATGTGTGTTGAGAATAAAATTTCAATAATTTTTTTTACTATTATAGCATAAAGATTTACCACAGATAGTCTGAATCTAATAAAGAGTTCTGTCTTAATCCTAACTAGTAGAAGAGACTGATTCCTTTAATATCAAGTACCTGCTCTCCTTACATGTTTGTGCTGTTTATATTACAAGTTTTTAAACTACCAAAAAACTTCTTCTTAAAATTTCAAATTCTTTTAATATCTAATAAATACGTGCCAACATATTTAAGCTCAGTTCAGTCACAGTCGTGTCTGATTCTTTGAGAACCCATGAACTGCAGCACACATGGCCTCCCTGTCCCTCACCAACTGTTGGAGTCCACCCAAACCCATGTTCATTGAGTTGGTGATACAATCCAACCATCTCATTCACTGTCATCCCCTTCTCCTCCTGCCTTCAATCCTTCCCAGCAGTAGGGTCTTTTCCAATGAGTCAGTTTTTCTCATGAGATAGCCAAAGGATTGGAGTTTCAGCTTCAACATCAATCATTCAAATGAACACCCAGAACTGATTTCCATTAGGGTGGGCGTGTTGTATCTCCTTGCAGTTCAAGGGACTCTCAAGAGTCTTTTCCAGCACCACAGTTTAAAAGCATCAATTCTTCAGCACTCAGCTCTCTTCACAGTCCAACTGTCACATTCATAAATGAATACTTGAAAAACCATAGCCTTGACTAGACAGACCTTTGTTGGCAAAGTAATGATTCTGCTTTTTAATATGCTGTCTAGGTTGGTCATAACTACCCTTCAAAGGAATAAGTGTCTTTTAATTTCATGGCTGCAATCACCATCTGCAGTGATTTTGAAGCCCAGAAAAGTAAAGAGAGCTACTGTTTACAATGTTTCCCTATCCATTTGCTATGAAGTGATGGGACCGGATGCCCATGATCTTAGTTTTCTGAATGTTGAGCTTTAAGCCCCTTTTCACTCTCCTCTTTCACTTTCATCAAGAGACTCTTTAGTTCTTTTTTCATTTTCTGCCATACAGGTGGTGTCATCTGCATACCCGAGAGTATTGATGTTTTTCCTGGCAATCTTGATTCCAGTTTGTGCTTCATCCACCCAGCGTTTCTCATGATGTACCCTGTCTATGAGTTAAATAAGCAGGGTGACAATATATAGCTTTGACATACTCCTTTTCCTATTTGGAACCAGTCATTGTTCCATGTCCAGTTCTAACTGTTGCTTTCTGACTTACATACAGGGTTCTGAAGAGACAGGTCAGGTGGTCTGGTATTCCCGTCTCTTAAAAATTTTCTACAGTTTATTGTGATCCATACAGTCAAAGGCTTTGGCATAGTCAATAAAGCAGAAATAGATGTTTTTCTGGAACTCTCTTGCTTTTTTAATGATCCAGTAGATGTTGGTAATTTGATCTCTGCTTCCTCTGCCTTTTCTAAAACCAGCTTGAACATCTGGTAGTTCACAGTTCATGTATTCCTGAAGCCTGGCTTGGAGAATTTTGAGCATTATTTTGCTAGCATGTGAGATGACTGCAATTGTGTGGTATTTTGAGAATTCTTTGGCATTACCTTTCTTTGAGATTGCAATGAAAATTGACCTCTTCCAGTCCTGTGGCCACTGCTCAATTTTCCAAATTTTCTGGCATTTTGAGTGCAGCAGTTTCACAGCATCATCTTTTAGGATTTGAAATAGCTCAAGTGGAATTCCATCACCTCCACTAGCTTTGTTTGTTATGATGTTTCCTAAGGCCCACTTGACTTCACATTCCAGAATGTCTGGCTCTAGGTGAGTCATCACACCATCGTGATTATCTGGATCATGAAAATTTTTTTTTTAATAGTTCTTCTATGTATTTTTGCCACCTCTTCTTAATATCTTCTGCTTTTGTTAGGTCCCTACCATTTCTGTCCTTTATTGAGCCCATCTTTTCATCAAATGTTCCCTTGGTATCTCTAATTTTCTTGAAGAGATCTCTAGTCTTTCCTATTCTATTGTTTTCCTCTTTTTCTTTGCATTGATCCCTGAGGAAGGCTGTCTTATCTGTCCATGCTATTCTTTGTAACTCTGCATTCAAATGAGTATATCTTTCCTTTTCTCTTTTGTTTTTGGCTTCTATTCTTTTCTCAACTATTTGTAAGGCCTCCTCAGACAGGCTTTTTGCTTTTCTGCATTTTTTTTTCTTGGGGATAATCTTAATTCTTATCTCCTGTACAATGTCACTAATATTCCTCTGTCCACAATTCATCAGCCATTCTGTCTATCAGATCTAGGTCCTTAAATCTATTTCTTACTTCCACTGTATAGTAATAAGGGATTTGATTTAGGTCATACCTGAATGATCTAGTGGTTTTTTCCACTTTCTTCAATTGCAATCTGAATTTGGCAGTATGGATTTCATGATCTGAGCCACAGTCAGCTCCCTGTCTTGTTTTTGCTGACTGTATAGACCTATGTGTCTCACTTCTGATTATAATACAATAGAACATAAAACTGCTTTTAATCAGGTTATTATTTGAGGGCACTTAACAATTAATCATTGTTTTGAAACTATGAATGGCGACTGATGTAGACTAGATTTACTGTGGTGATAATTTTATAATATGCACAGATATCAAATAATTACAACTCATAGTTTAAATTTGTATAATATTATGTCAATCATATCTCAATTAAAAAAGAAAAATTAATAATTGTTGTAAGCCTTTTTTGGTAAGGCTTATTTTCACTCTGAGACCTCCTTGTTGGTTTGCATGGACTAACATCATATCAAATAAGGTTGTTTTTAAAACCATCTTTAGTTAGAATTCTTCATTATAATATATAACTAAGACAAGTTTGAAATTTCTGAACTATGTGGCATTGGAAAGTCAAAGCAAGTTGCAAATGAAGAACAGATTTTAGTTACATTTACTTGTGAGAGAAAACTTTTCTACCTGGATCCCAAACAGTTCAGTAATAATTTCAAATTTTCCTCTTATGGCAATAACAAATATTTTACTGAGTTTAATGTTTCAAGTACAGTCTTTAAAGTTTTAAGTAGGATCTCAGTTAAAATCTCTGCCTCACAAAAGCCCAGGGATTTGATCTATGGCCCTCACATACTTTAAACTGAATTATGGGTTACCAGAATCATAACCACCGCAAAGGAATCCATGGCTCTATCTATGTATTTATCTATCTACCCATGTATATGGGGAGAGAGAGAAAGATAACACAAAATATAAAGACTCAAAATAACCCTAGAAATTATGTAGTTCAATTTGTCACTAAGGGATGGAATTCTTATGTTTTTGACAGATGGTCATCCATCTGCTTCTGTTAGGCAGCATACTATACATATTTTTTTTTTAATAGTTCTTCTATGTATTTTTGCCACCTCTTCTTAATATCTTCTGCTTTTGTTAGGTCCCTACCATTTCTGTCCTTTATTGAGCCCATCTTTTCATCAAATGTTCCCTTGGTATCTCTAATTTTCTTGAAGAGATCTCTAGTCTTTCCTATTCTATTGTTTTCCTCTTTTTCTTTGCATTGATCCCTGAGGAAGGCTGTCTTATCTGTCCATGCTATTCTTTGTAACTCTGCATTCAAATGAGTATATCTTTCCTTTTCTCTTTTGTTTTTGGCTTCTATTCTTTTCTCAACTATTTGTAAGGCCTCCTCAGACAGGCTTTTTGCTTTTCTGCATTTTTTTTTCTTGGGGATAATCTTAATTCTT
This sequence comes from Madoqua kirkii, assembly GCA_006408675.1. Taxonomy (NCBI): domain Eukaryota; kingdom Metazoa; phylum Chordata; class Mammalia; order Artiodactyla; family Bovidae; genus Madoqua; species Madoqua kirkii. The sequence goes on along the minus strand of SJYC01076086.1, from coordinate 8,124 downwards.
ATCTCCTGTACAATGTCACTAATATTCCTCTGTCCACAATTCATCAGCCATTCTGTCTATCAGATCTAGGTCCTTAAATCTATTTCTTACTTCCACTGTATAGTAATAAGGGATTTGATTTAGGTCATACCTGAATGATCTAGTGGTTTTTTCCACTTTCTTCAATTGCAATCTGAATTTGGCAGTATGGATTTCATGATCTGAGCCACAGTCAGCTCCCTGTCTTGTTTTTGCTGACTGTATAGACCTATGTGTCTCACTTCTGATTATAATACAATAGAACATAAAACTGCTTTTAATCAGGTTATTATTTGAGGGCACTTAACAATTAATCATTGTTTTGAAACTATGAATGGCGACTGATGTAGACTAGATTTACTGTGGTGATAATTTTATAATATGCACAGATATCAAATAATTACAACTCATAGTTTAAATTTGTATAATATTATGTCAATCATATCTCAATTAAAAAAGAAAAATTAATAATTGTTGTAAGCCTTTTTTGGTAAGGCTTATTTTCACTCTGAGACCTCCTTGTTGGTTTGCATGGACTAACATCATATCAAATAAGGTTGTTTTTAAAACCATCTTTAGTTAGAATTCTTCATTATAATATATACTAAGACAAGTTTGAAATTTCTGAACTATGTGGCATTGGAAAGTCAAAGCAAGTTGCAAATGAAGAACAGATTTTAGTTACATTTACTTGTGAGAGAAAACTTTTCTACCTGGATCCCAAACAGTTCAGTAATAATTTCAAATTTTCCTTTTATGGCAATAACAAATATTTTACTGAGTTTAATGTTTCAAGTACAGTCTTTAAAGTTTTAAGTAGGATCTCAGTTAAAATCTCTGCCTCACAAAAGCCCAGGGATTTGATCTATGGCCCTCACATACTTTAAACTGAATTATGGGTTACCAGAATCATAACCACCGCAAAGGAATCCATGGCTCTATCTATGTATTTATCTATCTACCCATGTATATGGGGAGAGAGAGAAAGATAACACAAAATATAAAGACTCAAAATAACCCTAGAAATTATGTAGTTCAATTTGTCACTAAGGGATGGAATTCTTATGTTTTTGACAGATGGTCATCCATCTGCTTCTGTTAGGCAGCATACTATACATATTAACTGCTCATTTCATTTCCCAGTTGCTTTCCTTGCTGGGGTAGTATATCAAATCCACTGATCTTTAATGTCATTATTTTCATTTTGTCTTTGTTTCCACAATCAACATCTTCAGGAAAATGTTACTGTGAATAACTTGGAACTGTACGTGAATACAGCTAAAAACACACTCCTACGGATAAAAATTCACTGGAGAATTTTTGGTTAGAACAGGCCAACTTCAATAGGTCACTTTACTTTCTTGTAAGTGGTATAGAAGAAAATTTTATTTCTAAGTTAGTAGTTAAGTATAAGTTCCTTTTTGCTTCCAAGGCAATATTTAGATGAGAAGTAAAATATCTTAGGTGGGCTTCCCAGGTGGCTCAGTAGTAAAGAATCTGTCTGCAATTCATGAGACAGAAGAGACACTGGTTCAATCCCTGAATTGGGAAGATCCCCTGGAGAAGGAAATAGCAACACATTCCAGTATTCTAGTCTGGGAAATCCCATGGACAGAACAGCTTTGCGGCTACTGTTCTTCGGGTCACAAAGAGTCAGACACAATTTAGCAAGTAAACAGAAACAGCAAAAAATAGTCAATATCCTAGCATATGATAGGGTGTTGATTAAGAATGAGAGCCTTGAAGTGAGTACTCTAGTTGGAGTCTGGCTCTGTATTTACTAGCTTTACCTATAGTTAATGGGAAAATTTCTTACACATTTTACCTAACTTATAAAATGGGATGAAATGATATCTTTATAGTGAAGTCTTGAGGAAATTAAATGAAATAGCACATATAAAAGATTTAGCCCAATGACCAACTGTTGTAGGGTATATGGGAAGGAGAATAATACTGAAAGAGACTACTGCATAATTTTATATGATAATGGGTGGCAATTTCATTGGCAGAAGTTGTATTACTCAAGGCAGAGATTAAGACAAAGGCATATGTATTGTGCTTGCATTCAGGCAGCACCCATGTATAAGCACTAACCTCTGTTCTAGCTTTGATACAAGCTCAGTTATCGTGACAAAGGTCCAAAAACAGCAGTGGCTTAAGTTGTCCATCAAAAAATAGATTTATCAAGGTGGCTTTAACCCCTTCGCATAGGGGTATTCCTCCATATTCATATTCCTCGGAGCAGGAAGGAGGAAAATAAATGGAGATCATAATTTCTTATTAAATCTGAGTCAAGAATGTGATCATGTCACTCACATTCCATTATCCAAAACATAATTATGTGGATACACCCACCTGCAAAGACATTGCAACAAGCAGTATTTAAGTGGCTATTCAGAGATCAGTTAAACTCACAGAACATTTGTTATTTCAAAGGAAACCGGAAAAATGGGTATTGGAAGGCAACTTGCAATCTATTCCATAGTTTACCAGTTGCCCAACCAATATATTTTTCTCACTCTCTTGCTTTCCAAATGAGACAATGGCAATAACATGTCCTAATGATTTACTTTACCCTACTCCAAGGATGAAGCACAGGCTGGAATCAAGATTGTCAGGAGAAATATCAATAACCTCAAATATGCAGATAACACCACCTTTATGGTGAGAAAGTGAAGAAGAACTAAAGAGACTCTTGAGGAAAGTGAAGAGGTGAGTGAAAAAGTTGGCTTAAAACTCAACATTCAGAAAGCTAAGATAATGGCATCTGGTCCCATCACTTCATGGCAAATAGATAGAGAAACAACGGAAACAATAAGAGACTTTATTTTCTTGGGCTCCAAAATCACTGCAGATGGTGACTGCAGCCATGAAATTAAAAAGCGCTTGCTCCTTGGAAAAAAATCTGACAGCATGTTAAAACCTACATAGCATATTAAAAGCCGAGACTTTATTTGCCAACAAAGGTCCATCTAGTCAAAGCTATAATTTTTCCAATAGTCATATATGGATGTGAGAGTTGGACTATATAGAAAGCTGAGAGCCAAAAAAATCGATGCTTTGAACTATGGTGTTGGAGAAGACTCTTGAAAGGCCTTCGGACTGCAAGGAGATCCAACCAGTCAATCCTAAGGAAATCAGTCCTGCATTTTCATTGAAAGGATTGATGCTGAAGCTGAAACTCCAATAATTTACCCACCTGATGAGAAGAACTGACTCATTGGGAAAGACCCTGATGCTGGGAAAGATTGAGGGCAGGAAAAGAAGGGGACGGCAGAGGATGAGATGGTTGGATGGCATCACCAACTCGATGGACATGAGTTAGAGTAGGCTCTGGGAGTTGGTAATGAACAGGGAAGCCTGGCATGCTCCCATCTACAGGGTTGCAAAGAGTCGGACATGACCAAGCAACTGAACTGCCTGCAATTCAGAATCTTTAGTTTATGATGAATCATCTACATAAAGGAGAAATTACCTGACCTACAAACCAGATATATAATGACAGTGCATGCTGTCACTTCAGTTGTGTCTGACTCTGTGATTCCACGGACTGCAGCCCACTAGGCTCTTCTGTCCATGGGACTGTCCAGGCAAGAATACTGGAGTGAGTGGCCTTTCCCTTCTCCAGATCTTTCCAATCCAGGAATCAAACCCATATCTCTTATACCTCTTGCATTGGCAGGCGGATTCTTTACCATTAGCTTCCATCTGAGAAGCATAAAATGTTAAATTAGTAGACAAGCAGTAGCTCAGCTGGTAAAGAGCCCACTTGCAAAGCAGGAGACCCTGGTTTGATTCCTGGGTCAGGAAGATCCACTGGAAAAGGGACAGTCTACTCATCCCAGTATTCTTGGGCTTCCCTGATGTCTCAGCTGGTAAAGAATCTGCGTGTAATGTGGGAGACCTGGGTTCGATCCCTGAATTGAGACAATGCTCTGGAGAAGGCAACTACTACCCACTCCGTATTCTGGCCTGGAGAATTCCATGAACCATATATTCCATGGAGTCATAAAGAGTCAGACATGACTGAGGGAACTTTATCTTCCTTGCCCTAAACATTGAAAATAAATTAGCCCATATGACAACCTGGATTTTGTCCTGTCCCTTGCTCTGCCTGATCTCTGGCTTTGACCTCTGAAGAATGTGTCTTGTCCATCAACTATTCTGGAAGAATTTAATGTGGGCATTGGAGAATATAGTTCTTGGGCATGTATGATATTGCAACTCATCTTTTTATGAAGATAAATTTGAGGTTCAGAGATCCTTTAAGCATGAAACATCTTTCAGTTCAGTCCGTTCAGTCACTCAGTCGTGTCCAACTCTTTGAGACCCCATGGACTGCAGCGCACCAGGCTTTCCTATCTGTTATCACTCCTGGAGTTACTCAAACTCACGTCCATTGAATCAATGGTGCCATCCAACCATCTCATCCTCTGTCGTCCCCTTATCCTCCTGCTTTCAATTTTTCCCAACATTAAGGTCTTTCCCAGTGAGTCAGTTCTTATCAACAGGTGGCCAAAGTGTTGGAGTTTTACCTTCAGCATCAGTCCTTCCAGTGAAAATTCAGGACTGATCTCCTTTAGGATTGACTGGTTGGATCTCCTTGCTGTAAAAGGGACTCTCAAGAGTCTTCTTTGACACCACAGTTCAAAAGCATCAATATTTCAGTGTTCAGCTTTCAATATAGTCCAACTCTCACATCCATACATGACTTACTGGAAAAACCATACCTTTGACTAGACTGACATTTGTTGAGAAAGTAATGTCTCTGCTTTTTAATAGCTTTTCTTCAAAGGAGCAAGTTGTTTTAATTTCATGGCTGCAGTCACCATCTGCAGTGATTTTGGAACACAAGAATAGTCTGCCACTGTTTCTGTTGTTTCCCCATCTATTTGCCATGAAGTGACAGGACTGGATGCTATGACTATCCTTAGATGGGCAATAAATTACCCTGCAATATGAGAAGACTATCAGCTTATTGGTAGATAAGAAATTCCAAATGCAAATAAGTACAACTGGAGGTCATATTTTAGCAATTTATTTTCATTATTTTAGAAAACCCTGACTTTGGTTACTACCCTCTGTGCTCTTTATATTATTCTTTCATTTGACTGATTAAAGCCATTAACTATAATACACTTGGATGGAAAACTGAATGTCTTTTTATCCAATTTTTACCATTTAGCTGCCTTTCAATGTCCACCCAAGTATAGAGAATAAACTTCTTAAAAAAATGGGATAATGAAGAATAGAAGTTATTTGAAGCAATGCACCTAAAGATGTGTAGCAATAGTTATCACAATCATTTAGTCAAAATACAATCACATGTCCCTGTCCAGAAGTAAAAGCACATGAGAAATATATTCTTTGGATGCGGAGTATCATGTCAAGGTAATATTTAGATTGCTGTTAATAAAAGGGAGAATAATTGATATTAGAAAATAATTAGCAATTTCTGACACTGACGTTTGATCACTTGTTTTAAAGCACAGTGAATTTTATATTACTCAAATTTAAATTTGTTAAATTTTTCAATTAAAAAGCAAGGAATATTATCATTTTATATATATATATATAATATAAAGTTGAAAGTAAACAAAAGATGTAAATGAAAAATTCATAGATATATGCTAATATTAGAAATCAGTATTTAAGATAAAAAAAAAATGTATCCAAGGAAGAAAGGTGAATGCTGAGGTATATCCTATACCAGATTGGCTGGAACAATTTTTATTGAGAGAAAATCACAAACAGCAATGGTAGCAGGTATGTAGATCCCCTGTTGCCCACTTAGGGGCAAATATAACCAAATCACTTTCCCATACACCTTAAATTAACATAATATTGTAAATCAACTATACTTCAGTTAAAAGTATACATGGGCAAATAAGCAATATTAGATATTATGTAAGTTTCATATGAGTCTTATGGTAAATAATATATATCTTAAATTGTGTTTTATATCTAAAAAATTATCAGAGAGGAAAAATTTAAAATTTTTGAGAAAAATTGCTCAAATGCAAACATGAGGGAAACACAGTAAAAAATATTGAGTTAAACATCTATCCAATGAAAATGTGTAAAAAGCAGCACATTAAACTTAACAAAGGAGTAGGAAAGAAAGAACACATATATGAATATAAATAAATACAATAAGAAAAGATTAAATAATAAAAGAGAAGAACAAAACCCAAAGAATTATGAAAATACTGATGACCTTTGTAAACCCCTTAAAAGAATGATAAACAGAAAAAGCGCAGAACAACCAATTTGAGGATTAGTTATACATTAGACTACATATATTAATCAGAGTCAAAGCTATGGGTTTTCCAGTAGTCATGCATGGATGTAATCATGTATGGATATGAGAGTTGGACTATAAAGAAAGCTGAGTACTGAAGATTTGATGATTTTGACCTGTGATATCGGAGAAGACTCTTGAGAGCCCCTTGGACTGCAAGGAGATAAAACCAGTCAATCCTAAAGGAAATCAGTCCTGAATATTCATTGGAAGGACTGATGCTGAAGCTGAAACTCCAATACTTAGGCCATCTGATGTGAAGTACTGACTCAATGGAAAAGACCTTGATGCTGGAAAAACCTGAAGGCAAGAGGAGAAGGGGATGACAGAGGATGAGATAGTTGGATGGCATCACCAACTCGATGGACATGAGTTTGAATAAATTCCAGGAGTTGATGATGGACAGGGAAGCTTGGCGTGCTACAGTTGGAAACAACTGAGCGACTGAACTGGACTGAACATATATTAGAAAAATAAAACTTTTAAAACTTGCCAAGTTGTACCACATCAATAAAATTTTCTCAGATATAAAATTAAAGGAACATATGGTTTCTCAAATTAATGAGACTAAAGATTCAAGGAAAAAAATACTAGCACAAATTCTTAAATAAAATACTAATCGAAGAACACTTATGAGCACATTTGAAGAGGACAGAAAAATTTGATGCTAGTATCTTGGACAGCTTGAGAAAGGAAAATAATAGCCATTTTTGCTCTTGAGCAAGGGTATAAGCACTCTAAAGAAATATCAAATCAATCCCAACAATATATAAAGGGAATAATAACTTATCAGGTAATAAGATTTGTCCCTGAGATTCAAGATGGGTCACACACAAAGACATCAATTTTGTTTGTGTTCATACTCTCAGTTGTGTCTGACATTTTAGGACACCATGGAATATTGCTTGCCAGGTTACTCTGTCCATGAGATTTTCCAAGCAAGAATACTGGAGTGGGTTGCTATTTCCTTCTCTGGGGTATCTTCCTGACCCAGGGATCCAACTCACATCTCTTGTGTCTCCTGCATTGGCAGGTCGACTTTTTATCATTAATATCATCCAAGAAGATGCTATTAAGGCCACCTAAATACATATTATTTTATATTTATTGGGTAATTAAATTATTGAATAACATTTCATGTGGCTTTTTAGTTTTGTTGTTATTTATTGAAGTACAATTGACATGTAACATTATAATAATTAATATAATTACAAACTTTTTCTTGTGCTGATAAGTTTAAAAATTACTTTCAAAAACTTTCAAATTATGCAATACAGTATTATTAACTATAGTTGCCATGCTACATATTACATCCCCAGAAATTATTTCTTTCATAACTGGAAATTTGAACAAAGGGCACAAACTGCCAGTCATTACCCTTTCTTGGTTAAAAACGTCTCTAAGCTAAGTATTGACATGGAGAAACTCTTTTATCTAATGAAAAAAATAATAATTTTAAAAAAGCAAAGCAAGCATACTTATTAGGAGATCATTGAACACTTAGATTTTGATGAAAGGAGCAAGATATTAATGCTGGCTAACCCAATGTTTATGTATTATATTACAATTAAAAACACAGTATTTACTTTTAAAGAGAAAAGTAATAAACAGTGTCAGACTGAAAGTATAAAACAAAGTCCTTATTATTAGCTGATATTATTATATTTATATATACATATAAAAGATCTTCATGACCTGAATAATCACGATGGTGTGATCACTCATCTAAAGCCAGACATCCTGGAATGTGAAGTCAAGTGGGCCTTAGAAAGCACCACTATGAACAAAGCTAGTGGAGGTGATGG
>SJYC01076083.1:0-12977 GCA_006408675.1 Madoqua kirkii | reverse complement strand
CAGACAGCCATTTTGCTTTCTTGCATTTTTTTTCCCATGGGGATGGTCTTGCTCCCTATTTCCTGTACAATATCACGAACCTCATTCCATAGTTCATCAGGCACTCTATCTATCAGATATAGGCCCTTAAATCTATTTCTCACTTCCACTGTATAATCATAAGAGATTTGATTTGGGTCATACCTGAATAGTCTAGCAGTTTCCCCTACTTTCTTCAATTTGAGTCTGAATTTGGTAATAAGAAGTTCATGATCTGAGCCACAGTCAGATTCTGCTCTTGTTTTTGTTGACTATATAGACCTTCTTCATCTTTGGCTGCAAAGAATATAATCAATCTGATTTCAGTGTTGAGCATCTGGTGATGTTCATGTGTAAAGTCTTCTCTTGTGTTGTGGGAAGAGAGTGTTTGCTATGATCAGTGCATTTTTTGGCAAAACTCTGTTAGTCTTTGCTCTGCTTCATTCCACATGCCAAGGTGGAATTTGCCTGTTATTCCAGGTGTTTCGTGACTACCTACTTTTGCATTCCAGACCCCTATAATAAAAAGGACATCTTTTTTGAGTGTTAATTCTAAAAGGTCTTGCAGGTCTTCATAGAACCATTCAACTTAAGCTTCTTCAGCGTTACTGGTTGGTGCATAGACTTGTATAACTGTGATATTGAATGATTTGCCTTGGAGATGAACAGAGATCATTCTGTCGTTTTAGACACATCATAAAAATATTCTAACATAAAAATAAATTCAAGAAGTAAAATACCTTGTTGGCTTAAAAAATGCACAGTGGGTGAATTACAAGTTAAGTTTTATGAGGACAAAATGAAGACTACAGTTTGGAAGACAGCATCCTAGATAGTGCTGAGAAACTGCTCTATAGAGGTAGTGGGGAAGGTAATAATTATGTGATTATGGTGAAATGAAAATACATGCACTCAAGCACATATTTTTCCAAGTTTTTACTAGTCTCATGAAGCTTTCTGTGAGTCATGAGGAACCTAAACCCTTTTCTGGGTGTGTTGAAAGTTAGCAGTGCAGCAGCACATAAATTAATCCTTGTAGAGATAGATGGCAAGTGTCAATTTGTAGTCTGACAACCTATTATCTGGGTAAATAAAAATATATTTTTTTATGTTTGTAAAGAAACCACATGATAAAAGAAGAAAAGGGCAACAATGAACTTTGAAACTCAAGAAAATAAGACATGAAATTTGATATTTTAAGTGTAGGATTTAGAATTTTTGAAAAAGTAAAAAAAAAAATTCTTTGACATAATGACTAGACATTAGGGTAGGGTGATGATTTATGGCAGAAGTGACCTATGAATGATGGGCTCCTCTGGTGGTTCAGTCTCCTGCCTGCAATGCAGGAGATCCAGGTTCAGTCCTTGGGTCTGGAAGGCCCCCTGGAGAAGGCAATGGTTGCCCACTCCATTTTTTTTGCCTGGAGAATTATGTGGAGAGAGGAATCTGGCAGGCTACAACGGCTGATGATTTGTGGCAGAAATGACCTATATTGGTCCTGAATATTGCTGATAACATGAGGATGAAGCAAAAATAAATAAATAAATAAAATAACAAAATTTCTAAATGAATAATCAATTTCTAAGTGAAATGAAACCATTAATGTTTTCTAGAAAATTTTCTATTTATTAAAAGGAAAGTGAGTCAAAATGAATTGAAGGATCAGGAAAACAACCTCTGGGATAGATGACTTTGCCACTGACATAATAAATGACAGAGAAGGTTATCAAAACAATTCAGAGCCTGTACTAAGATGAGCAAGGTGTTAGTCAGAAGCAATGATGCGATAATTCTTCTGCCACAAACAGAACACTAAATTAATCCCTGATTGATTAACTTCTGCTATAATACATTTTAAAATGAGTAATTAAGTAATCTTAAAATGAGTTTATTTATCATAAAAGCACTAAAACGTTAGTTCGTATTTTTTCCTAAGAGAAAGAATAAATGAGAGTGAATATTCAGTAGTGTTTTTATGGAGATCAGTTAAGTTACAAAGAAAAGGAATAGCCTCAATTTCTAAAAAGTGAAAGTGAAGTCACTCAGTCTTGTCCGACTCTTTGTGATCCCATGGACTGTAGCCTAGCAGGTTCCTCCCTCTATGGGATTCTCCAGGCAAGAGTACTGGAGTGGGTTGCCATTTCCTTCTCCAGGGGATCTTCCAGACCCAGGGATCAAACCCAGGTCTCCTGCATACCAGGCAGATGCTTTAACCTCTGAGCCACCAGGGAAGCCATCCAAATACCTCCATCTTAAACCATAGTGTTATTTTGTGTCATCCTGCATCCTTTCTGAGAGGAATCTATGAATTTCCCTTTGTATCAAATACTGTCTCAATTAATGTCAATTCACCAATGATGCACTGATATTATTTTGAAACCTGTATAGCTGCTGTTATAATTAATGCAATGCACTTAGTGTAAAATGTTGTTTATTGATGTGATATTTGAGTTCATGAACAATGAAAATAAAATCCTATTACCCAAAAGTCCACAAATATATTTTACACTAAAAAAATATATATTTTAAATGCTGAAGAACTATCCAATTTGAGGGCTTCCCCACTGGCTCAGCAGTAAAGAATTTGCCTATAATACAGGAGACATAGGAGATGTGGGTTCAATCCCTTGGTCAGGAGAATCCCCTGGATGAGGGAATGCTACTCACTAGAGTATTCTTGCTTGGGAAATGTCATGGACAGAGGAGTTTAGTGGGCTACAGTCCATAGAGTCACAAGGAGTCATACATGACTAAACACACACACACACACACACACACACACACATCCAATTTTTATCTGCCTTAGCTTTTGGCTTTCTCTGCCCTTTTTATTAACGTGGACAAATCTTGTTTACCACCATGAGTGCAAAGCCACCATAATGGAGCCATTGATAAATGAAAGCATATACCCTTGTTTATCTGAAAATGATTTTCCACTAAAATAAACTATGGCATTTATATATTCCAGAGATAATAAAATTATTAGATAGAATTTAATTATATTTTAGGGTTTTTATTTTTTGTTTTTCATTAGTGTGTCTATATATTTCTTCTGTATTGAAAACTGGTGTTGAGACATCTAATTAATGACCATAATTAAAATTTTGCTTTTTTGAATATTCAGACAGTGTATTAAATCTTTTGTATACATTATGACCTCTTCCTTGAGGTTGTTTCTATTCTTACCTTCAAGTGAAATGAAAATATCACCTGCAAGAAATGCCACAGCCATCAGGAATTTCTGGTCACCAAATGTGAATAAGAGCTCCCAAAACTGATCCAGCAGATGCTGCCACCCGCCACAGTGACTGCTGAGGAGCTGAGAGAATGTAAAGTGCAAGATGAACAAGGAAAAAGGGTTGGCCCCAGATAGCTGAGGTGCATATGAAAGGAGTGAATTGCGTAAGCCCAAAGATTTTCATCTTCCCATACACAGATTGCTAAATTCCTTAATACCTGATCTTTGATGTTCAGACTGCCTTCTCCCTTTGTTACAGACTTTTATGTATCCTGACTTTCTCTCCTGCCTCTTTGGAGCAGTTTTCTCAGATCTACTGAGATCCTATCTCCTGGGCTCTGAGTTCCTAAATCTTCCCACCAAATAAATTACTTTCACTTTGTGACTATATTTTTTAGTCAACGTTCATTTTAAGAATGAGAAAGCTGAGGTTTATAAGTATTTGACTTTAATTATGTGGCACAAAATTCATGAGCTAACAGTCATATTTGGAGAAGGCAATGGCACCCCACTCCAGTACTTTTGCCTGGAAAATCCCATGGACGGAGGAGTCTGGTAGGCTGCAGTCCATGGGGTCCCTGAGAGTTGGACGCGACTCAGTGACTTCACTTTCACTTTTTACTTTCATGCATTGGAGAAGGAAATGGCAACCCACTCCAGTGTTCTTGCTTGGAGAATCCCAGGGACGGTGGAGCCTGTTGGGCTGTCGTCTATGGGGTTGCACAGAGTCGGACATGACTGAAGCAACTTAGCAGCAGCAGCAGCAGCAGCAACACTCAAATTGGCAATCTGATACCACAATCCATAATTTAGATAACTCAAATCGTTAGTGATTAATGTACAGTGCTATCCAAAGTTAAGGCTTCCCAGGTGACACTAATGGTAAAGAACCCATCTGCCAATGCAGGAGACATAAGAGACCTGAGTTCAGTCCCTGTGTGAGGAAGATCCACTGAAAGAAGCCATAGCAACCGTCTCGAGTACTCTTGCCTAGAGAATCCCATGGACAGAGGAGCCTGGAGGGCTACAGTCCATAGGGTTACATAGAGTCAAACAGTGTGAGGGCTGGGGCAAGGTGGAAAAATACTGGCCCTTTCCCCGAATTGTGCAACATAGCCTGGGGAGGAGGATTTCCAAAAAATTGTTGGCCCTTTCCCCGAATTGTGCAACTGACCCTTTACCCGAATAGTGCAACATAACCTGGGGGGCTGGGGGGGTGGGGCGGGGTATGTGTAACTTTGCAAAGAATTGTTTGTGCAATGTTTGTTCCAGGAACTAGCTAACCGCCAAAAATGTTATCATATCGGCAGTTGTGACCCGAGGCCTGCGGCCCTATTGCTGTAAAGATCAGGGCCACCTGTCCAATCAGGTTGTTATCCTGGACCCACACATGTTTGTGGTTTTTGTGCTTAAAAGCTGCTCTGTAACTGCTGTTCGGGGTTCGCTTTTCCTGAGGTGGCTGAACCCCAGTGCGCCGGCTTAATAAAACCTCTGCTGATTGCATCGATCCTCGGTCTTGGTGGTCTTTGGGGCATCAGGTTCCCGACAAAAGGCCGCAAGGTCTTACAACAGGACTGGAGCCACTTAATATGCATACAAAGTTATTGTGTTAATACATTGGTTTTGTTGTTGTTTTTACAGAAAATACCATGACTTCCAGGTGCTACACCAACTCAGAACTTTGATAGTGACCGCCTTAATGTTTTGCTCCTTTTCTTCTTCTTCTTTTTTTTTTTTTTTTTTGCTGTGGGCCTACTGACTCATACACTTCTGAAAAGATGCTTAGAAAACGTCTCTAGCAATAGTCTTATCACAGCTGCCTATAACTTAACAAGCCCTGATCGTACAGGACTTTAAATGATATGTTAAGCCAAGCACTTTCACCTGTATAAAGCATAGATAAAAATATATTATATTTGAAAAACATTATGACTTTTCCCATATTGGTAAATAGAAATGATGTGAAATTTAATTTATTCTTAATTCTCACTTTCTTTTTTTTGTTTGTTTGTTTCTTTTTGTCTTCATCCACTATCATTTTATCCTATTTAAGACACTTTGTATTGTTAGGCAGTTAGAATAGTAAAAAGAAGTCCAGAATGTCAGTGGCTAAAAGACAAGGAAAGGAAAAGCCCTCAAAAATAGAATAAAGGAAGGTCCGAGGACCTAAGCGAGGACCTCAGGCAGAACAAACAGCACTCCTGGCTAGCTCAATTTACATAGGGTAGGCTCAAGGGGAGGAGAAAGAAAAAAAGAAACAAACAAACAAACAAAAAACCATATAAAAAGAGGAATCAAAAGGCCAGGGGTCTATTCACTCTTGCTCTCTCTGTCTCTCTCTCTCTCTTCTCTTTGCGCCTTTTGGGTCAGCATGCCCTCATGCCTCGAGGATGTATTTTCCTTTATTTTCTATTTTCTAAATAAAACTGAACTGTAACATGGAGCTGTAACACTGATCTGTCCTAGCGTTGAGGCATGGTCTATCTGAGAGGTGTAACATGCTGACGGCTTTAATGTCCATCGCTTCAAATTTTTGTTGTGACGAGAGAGAACTGAGGAAATTGCACACTCCCCTGACAACTATGGTGCTGTGAGTCCAATATAATCTGGCTGAAACAACCTTGGCATGGCCCCCACAAGGAGGACACCAAGCACAGCGGGATCCCAACTCAGCAAAAGCTCCTGCGATAGAAGTGGAACATGAAGAAAATCCAGTGCAGGGAAAGGACAAGAAGCCCAGTGTGCTGGAAACTGGGACAGCAAGAAACGAACTCAGCAGAAAGTTTACGTGACCCAGTCTCAGATTCCAGAAGACCTCTGGTTAAGGAAGGAGGTCCTCACTCTTATGACTGGAGGGACATATTCTTAACAAAATCTTCATTCCTTTATAATCTCTCATTTCTTGTTTCCTTGAACCTCCTGCAAAAAGGAGAGCAGCAATGGGTGCAATTGAGGGACTCTGGAGAAGCTATTCTAAGATGCTTAGAAAACGTCTCTAGCAATAGTCTTATCACAGCTGCCTATAACTTAACAAGCCCTGATCGTACAGGACTTTAAATGATATGTTAAGCCAAGCACTTTCACCTGTATAAAGCATAGATAAAAATATATTATATTTGAAAAACATTATGACTTTTCCCATATTGGTAAATAGAAATGATGTGAAATTTAATTTATTCTTAATTCTCACTTTCTTTTTTTTGTTTGTTTGTTTCTTTTTGTCTTCATCCACTATCATTTTATCCTATTTAAGACACTTTGTATTGTTAGGCAGTTAGAATAGTAAAAAGAAGTCCAGAATGTCAGTGGCTAAAAGACAAGGAAAGGAAAAGCCCTCAAAAATAGAATAAAGGAAGGTCCGAGGACCTAAGCGAGGACCTCAGGCAGAACAAACAGCACTCCTGGCTAGCTCAATTTACATAGGGTAGGCTCAAGGGGAGGAGAAAGAAAAAAAGAAACAAACAAACAAACAAAAAACCATATAAAAAGAGGAATCAAAAGGCCAGGGGTCTATTCACTCTTGCTCTCTCTGTCTCTCTCTCTCTCTTCTCTTTGCGCCTTTTGGGTCAGCATGCCCTCATGCCTCGAGGATGTATTTTCCTTTATTTTCTATTTTCTAAATAAAACTGAACTGTAACATGGAGCTGTAACACTGATCTGTCCTAGCGTTGAGGCATGGTCTATCTGAGAGGTGTAACATGCTGACGGCTTTAATGTCCATCGCTTCAAATTTTTGTTGTGACGAGAGAGAACTGAGGAAATTGCACACTCCCCTGACAACTATGGTGCTGTGAGTCCAATATAACCTGGCTGAAACAACCTTGGCATGGCCCCCACAAGGAGGACACCAAGCACAGCGGGATCCCAACTCAGCAAAAGCTCCTGCGGTAGAAGTGGAACATGAAGAAAATCCAGTGCAGGGAAAGTGACAAGAAGCCCAGTGTGCTGGAAACTGGGACAGCAAGAAACGAACTCAGCAGAAAGTTTACGTGACCCAGTCTCAGATTCCAGAAGACCTCTGGTTAAGGAAGGAGGTCCTCACTCTTATGACTGGAGGGACATATTCTTAACAAAATCTTCATTCCTTTATAATCTCTCATTTCTTGTTTCCTTGAACCTCCTGCAAAAAGGAGAGCAGCAATGGGTGCAATTGAGGGACTCTGGAGAAGCTATTCCTCAGTATGTCCTAAAGGCTTCACTATCTGCTGAACCCCAGTATCTGTTACCTAAGCCAGTGGGGGTTCTTCTGTCCTTAATCTTCTTTGTGCCAAGGATCAGGCCAATGAAAACTGTGAGCACAGGTATTTAGCAGATTTTGTGGCAGGCTATGAGAAGGATTCCTTGGCACATTTTTCCCATGGCTTTTTTCTGCTGTCCTTCAGCTCCTCTCTCCTGGTACCAGAGCCCAGCCAAACCCATGATGCCTGGCTTCAGGACCAGGCAATAATGCCTGAAGCTCAGGCAATAATGTCTCATTGCAAAAATTCGGTGAGAGACACAGCGAGAGGTAAGAGGTAGATTAGTTAGGATTCATAGAGAAGAGCACATTACAAGGTGTGGGCCATTGAAGAGGGCAAGGGCTTTAGCCAGGGAATGTGGTCTGGCTAGATTTTGCAAACTGGGTGAATTCATATGCTAATGAGTGAGAAGATCACCCCAACCATTGGGGCACTACCACTCCTCCATCTATTGACAGTGCCTTGGAGCTGTCCTGCCACCTCTAGGTGTATCATTTAGTTTACAGATTGGAGATTAAGATTTACTTGAATTTGACTTGTCATCTTGGACCCAACTGCTTTTAATTGGCTTATGTTGTGCCCTTGCCCTATGTCATTCTTTCAAAAGGTATGCTCTGCTCCCTTTCCTCCTGTTTCACCCTCTTTTCTTAAGCCCCATCCAGGCCCACAATGTTTCCTCTACAATCTTCTGGAGGGACAACCAGAAAATAGTTGGCTCTTGGAAGAGAAATACTGTATAATATCCAGCCCCTCTAGATATTCAGGTCTTCATAGCCATGTTTCCTACAACATGTGCAACATCAGCATCTCTCAGTGAACCTGATAGGGTGGGTGACAGGCGCACAATGCCTGCTAGAAGTCCATCTGTTGGCATCCCTTAAAAGGCAATTGGGCTTCTAGAGATAATATTTGCCACTTTCAGAGTTAGCCCTATAGACCATTTGAGCCCAAATCCTTGCCATCCTTCTCTAAAGTTACAAACATACCCCCATATCAAATCTTCACTCCACTTGTATGGAATATCTGGTCTGTTTACTAACTCCTACAACCAGGACCCTGACCCCTTGTAGGCAACATTGCTCCACCCAGTCCATTATTAAAATACTTTAATGTACCTAACAGGGCCAGATAACCCACTCCTTGTCACTACTTCTGTTATTTCCTACAGTGGTTCTTCGACAATGAAATGTTTACTATTGGTGACACCTTAACCTGCTCTTATGGAGGACTAGGGGAAGAAATCAGTGGCTTACAATCCCTTAGAGCAGTAAGAGGATAAGACTTATGACTGTTTCACCAGATTCCCAGTCTCAGGGCACAGGCTTGGATTGCTTTACATCATGGTATCTGTTCCCATCTGAGGTGAACAAACTGGCAATAAGTTAAAAGTACAACCCCTTAATCCTACCCAGCACTGATCACTCTGGAGACCTTGGGAATGCCCAACTCCAGTCTGGCAGTGCCAGGGGTCAATCTGCCTTGGCCTGTGTAGGAATCTTGTCCTCGAAAGGTTGTCACACCTCAATCTGCTTGGTGATCCTCCAGTCCAGGGCTCCCAGGAAGTCATTACGCCTTGACCTGCCCCGGGATTCTGTCTCCAGGGGGCTGTCATGCCTCAGCCTGCCTGGCGATCTGCACCCTGACCTGGGGATGCCTGGCTCTCAGGTTGCAACAGTACTGGGCTCGGTGCCAGGGGTCAATCTGCCTTGGCCTGTGTAGGAATCTTGTCCTTGAAAGGTTGTCACACCTCAATCTGCTTGGTGATCCTCCAGTCCAGGGTTCCCAGGAAGTCGTTACGCCTTGACCTGCCCCGGGATTCTGTCTCCAGGGGGCTGTCACGCCTCAGCCTGCCTGGGGATCTGCACCCTGACCTGGGGATGCCTGGCTCTCAGGCTGCAACAGTACTGGGTAGGATAAACTTCAAAAAGACTTACCCCTAAGGAAGTCAACCCATGGAAACAGAAGGAAGCTTATTACGTATGGGACTGTGCTCAGTCTCAGCAATAACTCAGGAGCCCAACGAGAACCTCATTGTCTTTCTGGAAAGGCTAAAAGAGGCCCTCCAAAAGTTTACCAATCTGGACTTAGACTCTTATGAGGGACAGGTGATTTTAGAGGACAAAATTCCTGTCCCGATGTGCATCAAACAACAGGATAAAGTTACAAGAGCTACAACAGCAGGACTCTGCTGACTCTTCAGATGAGATGGTCCAGACAGCCACCGATACCTTTTATAACAGAGAACAGGAGAAGGAGGCCAAGGCTCAGGAGAGGCAGAAAAGGAAAAAGACAAGTTATGCTCAGATGCTGGCTGCCCTCCAGGGAAGCCCTATGGCAAACCCCAAGTCCCTGAAGGACAAGGCATGAGGCAAATGCCAAGACAGGTGGGGCATTGGGTCAAAGAGTGTCCAAACCATGACAAGTCTCCTCAAATGGCTTGCTATTAATGACATCATCTGGGACACTGGGTAGCACTCTGCCCTCAGGGCCCAAGAGCCTCAAGGTCAAGCACCAAGCCTTCCCTCACGATGGTTCAACAAGACTGAAGTTGCTCGCTCCAGCCAGCCCATCTGTCACCGATAACCATCATGGGGTTGGAGCAAAGGGTGCAACTGGATATGGCAGGGAGGTCTGAGAATTTCTTAGTTGACATGGGGGATGCCTACTCTGTCCTGACCTCTGACTTTGGAGGCTTCTCTTCCCAAACCTGTACCATTTTGGATGCTACAGGAAAAACAATTACAGAAAGATTCACCTGAGTACTTTGTTGCTGAGATGGACAAATATATTCCCACCAGTTTCTAGTGGACCCTGACTGTCCTCCTCCCTTATTGGGAAGAAATATATACCTGCCTTCAAAACCTTGCAGCTATTTCAGCCCTGATAGAAGATGCTTTAAAACTCTCTTTTGGGGGCAAACTAGCTATTTCTACCAGCCACCAAGTGAAACAATTCCTAAATGGGAGAGGCCATTTATGGGTGTCCGATAAAAGAATTCTGATATCAAGTAGTGTTGATGGAAAATCCAGGCCTCTCTATATTCCCTTGTGACATTCTTAACCCAGCCACCCTCCTGCCTACCGCTGAGGGCTCTCTGCCCATTCACTCTTGCCTAGAAACCTTGGACCACTGGACAAAATCCCGGGAGGGATTACTGGAAGATCTTCTGATCAGTCCTGAGGAAATCTGGTACACTGATAGAAGGAGCTTTGTCTTGGATGGAAAAAGAAGAGCCAGATATGCAGTAGTCTCCAATTTTCAGGCCATAGAGGCTAAACCTTTGACACCAGGTCAACAAGCTACAACATGCAGTGCCAGTTCAACAAGGATATATAAAATTACAGCCAACCACAGAAAATATTACTCATCCTTAAATGGACAACACTATAAGGACTCTGAGGCCTGAGACTAGCAAGAGGGGGAGGTCCAATGCCCCTCGCCATCCCAGTTCAGCAGGAAGTAGACAGAAAGACCTCGACGCCCCTATTCCCAAAGAATTGGCCCTCCCATCTCTTGAGTGGGGGATGTTAGGTAGTTAGAATAGGAAAACGGAGTCCAGAATGATGGTGGCTAAAAGACAAGGAAGGAGAAAGCCCGAAAAAATAGAACAAAGGGAGGTCTGAGGACCTCAGGCAGAACAAACAGCACTCCTGGCTAGCCCAATTTATATAAGGTAGGCTCAGGGGGAAGGCAATGGCACCCCACTCTAGTACTATTGCCTGGAAAATCCCATGGACAGAGGAGCCTGGTAGGCTGCAGTCCAAGGCATCACTGAGGGTTGGAGACACTGAGCAATTTCACTTTCACTTTTCCCTTTCGTGCACTGGAGAAGGAAATGGCAACCCACTCCAATGTTCTTGCCTGGAGAATCCCAGGGATGAGGGAGCCTGGTTGGCTGCTGTCTATGGGGACACACAGAGTCGGACACGACTGAAGTAACAGCAGCAGCAGCAGCAGGCTCAGAGGGAGGAGAAAAAAAGCATAAAAAGAAGAGACAAAGGGCCAGGGGTCTCTCACTCTCTCTGTCTCTCTCTTGTCTCTGTGTCTTTTGGGTTAGCATGCCCTCATGCCTTGAGGTTGTATTTTCCTTTATTTTCTAAATAAAACTGAGTTGTAACATGGAGCTGTAACACTGATCTGTCCAAGAGCTGAGACATGCTGAGGGCTTTAACATCTGTCACTTCAAATTTTTGTTGTGATGAGATGGAACTGAGGAAATTACACACTCTTTTGATAATATCAACTTTTATTTCAGCAAATGTTTATAGGAATATAATGTGTGTGTTTGTGTGTGTGTGTTTTCCCCAGAAAGCTTTTGAATACTTTGGCACCCTCAGAGAAATTTATTTTTTTTCTATTTTGTGTTTTTACTATCTGAATTTTCCTCTAAATTTTACACACATTTGTTTGTCATTTTGAAATATTTCAAACATTTATTAAACAAGAATATAATAACCCATATTTGTTATCACTCAGCTTCATTAATTATTAGCATATAGTCAATATTTATCACCCACAATATTTTAGTATTTCTAAAAGAGAAGTATTATATTTGAAAATATAGCTACACACCTTCAATGCTATTATCACATAATTTATAATACTTAATTCTTTACTCTCATTTCTTTTTCTTAATGCTCCCCCCCTTTTTTTTTTGGACTAGATTAAGTTTTAAGCTGTTTGTGGGCACATCCTCATTGCACATTTTAATTTTTAATTTTTATGAGATATTGTTTTCCTGAAATTTGATGATAGAGAGATGTGAGGACGGTTTTCCAGGCTTATTAGTGCAATAGTTCCTTTAACTCTTTGCTTTCAACTCTCAGCAGTTTTTCCTGTTCATGAGGTTTTATCAAGGGTGGATATTTTAGTTTGTTAGTTTAAAGAATTTATGGGAGCCAATATTCTCCAGCTTTTTCAGTACTTTCCATGAATCCATGAACAGGTGCATAAAATTCCCTTCCACTTTTATGCCCTGTCGACCCTTTAAATAACCCAAAGCAATTTTCTAAAATGCATTTGTTGGCAGTTTGTTGGTTCTCCTCTTCCTGGACTTGTCAGATGCCCTTTGCTTCTTTCTGCTATTCTCTTATAGATTATGTTATTTATAAGCTTGAAGCTGTGATTTTTCCTTACACACTTACATTTGTGGGTTACTAAGCATCTACACATTGTACTCTGATAAAATCTTCATATATTTTTGGTTTTGTTAGTCTTTTCCTACTATCATCTTCCACATATTACTTATTTCAAACAAACTCTTGAATTGTAGTTTAGTTGAACATGAAATTTCAATAGTTAGGTTCTCCTTTGGTTTGTTTCTCTGGTCTCAGGATTTTGAAGATATTATTCCACTGTTTTCTGGTGTTTATTGTTATTAGTGAGAAGAGTATCAGCTCTTTGTTGTTATAATTGTATTTATTCAATAATTAATAATGATATTAAAAAGGGACACACAAAAATAATGGCTGTTTTTCATATCA
>SJYC01076076.1:0-22824 GCA_006408675.1 Madoqua kirkii | reverse complement strand
AAGGGGGGAGGGGGGGGGGGGGAGGGGGGGGGGGGGAGGGGGCTTTAGCATGGAGAGATCATGTACACCTGTGGCTGATTCTTGTCAATGTATGGCAGAACCAATGCAGTACTGTAAAATAGGATAAAGTATTAAACACAAAAAAAGAGGGAGAAACCCCTGTTTTATGTGAAAGCACAGAAAAAACTGAAGGACATTATGGTAAGTCAAATAAACCAGTTACAGAAGGTCAAACGCAGCATGAATCCATTTAAATGACACATCTAAAATAGTCAAACTATAGAAATAGAGAGAAAAATGGTGATTTTGGAGGCTATGGGGAAGGGGAAAGGGGGAGTTGTGCTTCAATGAGTAGAAAATATCACCTATACAAGATGGATGAGTTTTAGAAATCTAGTGTACAACACTGTGTATATAGTCAACAATATTGTTTTGTATAGATTTCATTTAATTTCTCTTAACACAATTTTTAAGTTATCATTTTTGTTAATTTTAATAAATTAGACTAGAGCAGAATTGTGGAGAAAACTAAGCTTGTCTCAATTTTTCATATGAAAAACATAACTAACAATGTCCCTAGACAGTGGGAGAAACCCGTGACTAAAATTCCATGTCACCATGACTGAACTTCCTTTCTTAGATAATGCATCCTATTCTAGAATCCTCATATTTAACTTCCACAGGGCTCATTTTTTGCTAGACAATAAACTCATGAATAATGAGTTTCTGTACTTTTCTTTTCCAGTCATACAGGTACTTTATGATTTGGGAAGTACCTTTTTCAAATTATTACTAGGGGTAAAAATTCTAGGATTGCCAAGTAATTTTGAGGACATGAAGTTTCTGCCATCATCTATAATTTAATAGAGTGACTTGAGTCAGTAAATACTAGGTGCCAAGGTTTGGTAATACAGAAAAAAAGAATATGGATTTTAAGAGCCGCTGCCTGTTGAATGGGGGAAAGATAAAACAAAATCAAGACACTGAAGTGTCAGTGGATTCAGATGTTAGCCAAAAGCTAATTATTGGGATTATTTGATTAATATAATATTTCAATGTAGATAAAATAATTGTAGATAAAAACCATTGACAAATGGTTTTTCCTTACCAAATTAAAATATTACAGTCTTAGATTTGAAATGGACACTAATGCTTGCTAGTGATATTATTTTCCTCATGGTGCAAGAATCTACTTTATATCAAGTGACTGAAAGTGGTATTGCATGTGGCTTAAATGTTATGGGCCAATAATGGGCTGAATTTTTACATATTTCCTCAATAGATGGAGATAAGAATCTGTCTTCTTGATTTATCTACATATTTATTCTATTTTTGCTCTCTGGAGTAAAAAGAGTTTATTTCTTCTTTTACATGACAGATTTTAAAACCATCTACACTTTGATGTTGAGATCAATGAGTTTAAGACAACTTGAACAGCAAGGCTCATGTGCTGTGAAATAATCAGAGAAATAGTTTTTGATGCCGTGAATATTAATGAACTTGAGCAATGTAGGAAAACTGGGACTGAGATGATTTTTCCCTTCATCCAGCAATTCTCTTCTCTTTGCAAAACATCTCTGATTTCAACAACTTTTATTAATATGACACAGTTGACCATACTCATCATTCTCTATTATGTCCCTGATTCCAATCATGTATGCATTCTTTTCAGTAATCTTTTAAAAATGTGCTGTTCAGACACAATTTCAGGTTTGGCCAGTCTTAAACAAAGACAATAATCCAGATTTTCTTCTTCAAGGTCATGTGGATCATATAGTCTTGTTGTTTTTCAATCACTCAGCTGTGCCCGACTCTTTGAGACTCCATGGACTGCAGCATGCCAGGTCTCCTGTCTTTGACCACCTCCTGGGGATTGCTCAAAGTTATGTCCATAGAACCAGTGATACAATCAAACTATCTAATTCCCTGTTGCCCCTTCTTCAGTTCAGTTCAGTTCTGTTCACAGTCACTCAGTCATGTCCAACTCTTTGTGACCTCAGGAACCGCAGGACGCCAGGGCTCCCTGTCCATCACCAACTCCAAGAGTCCACACAAACCCATGTCCATTGAGTTTGTGATGCCATCCAACCATCTCATGTTCTGTCGTCCCCTTCTCCTCTGGTCCTCAATGTTTCCCAGAGTCAGAGTCTTTTCCAATAAGTCAGCTCTTCGCATCAGGGGGCCAGAATAATGGAGTTTCAGCTTCAACTTAAGTCTTTCCAATGAACACCCAAGACTGACCTCCTTTAGAATGGACTGGTTGGATCTCCTTGCAGTCCAAGGGACTCTCAAAAGTATTCTCCAATACCACAGTTCAAAAGCATCAATTCTTCGATGCTCAGCTTTCTTTATACTGCAACTTTCATATTCATACATGACAACTGGAAAAACCATAGCCTTGACTAGATGGACATTTGTTCACAAAGTACTGTCTCTGCTTTTGAATATGCTGTCTAGGTTGGTCATAACTTTTCTTCCAAAGAGTAAGTGTCTTTTAATTTCATGGCTGCAATCACCATCTGCAGTGATTTTGGAGTCCAGAAAAATAAAGTCAGCCACTGTTTCCACTGTTTCTTCATCTATTTCCTGTGAAGTGATGGGACTGGATGCCATAATCTTAGTTTTCTGAATGTTGAGCTTTAAGCCAACTTTTTCACTCTCCTCTTTCTATTTTATCAAGAGGCCCTTTAGTTCTTCTTCAATTTCTGCCATAATGTTGATGTCATCTGTGTATTTGACGTTATTGATATTTTTGCTGGCAATCTTGATTTCAGCTTGTGCTTCATCCAGCCCAGTGTGTCTCATAGTGTACCCTGCATATAAGTTAAATAAGCAGGGTGACAATATACAGCCTTGATGCACTCCTTTTCCTATTTGGAACCAGTCTGTTGTTCCATATCCAATTCTAACTGTTTCTTCTTGACTTGCATACATATTTATCAAGAAGCGGGTCAGGTGGTCTGGTATGCTCCTCTCTTTCAGAATTTTCCACAGTTTATTGTGATCCACATAGTCAAAGGCTTTGGCATAGTCAATAAAGCAGAAATAAATGTTTTTTCTGGAACTCTCTTGTTTTTTGATGATTCAGTGGATGTTGGCAATTTGATCTCTCATTCCTCTGCCTTTTCTAAAACCAGCTTGAACATCTGGAAGTTCATGGTTCATGTACTGCTGAAGCCTGGCTTAGAGAATTTTGAGCATTACTTTAGTAGCATGTAAGATGAGTGCAATTGTGCGGTAGTTTGAGCATTCTTTGGCATTGCCTTCTTTGGGATTAGAATGAAGACTGACCTTTTCCAGTCCTGTGGCCATTGCTGAGTTTTCCAATTTGCTTACATATTGAGTGTTGCACTTTCACAGCATCATCTTTCAGGATTTGAAACAGCTCACTGAAATTCCATCACATCCACTAGCTTTGATTGTAGTGATGCTTCCTAAGGCCCACTTGACTTCACATTTCAGGATGTCTAGCTCTAGGTGAATAATCACACTTTCATGATTATCTGGGTCATGAAGCTCTTTTTTGTACAGTTCTTCTGCGTATTCTTACCACCTCCTCTTAGTATCTTCTGCTTTTGTTAGGTCCCTACCATTCTTGTCCTTTATAGAGCCTATCTTTGCATGAAATGTTCCCTTGATATCTCTAATTTTCTTAAAGAGATCTCTAATCTTTCCCATTCTATTGTTTTTCCTCTATTTCTTTGTCCTGATCCCTGAGGAAGGCTTTCTTATCTCTCTTTGCTATTCTTTGAAATTCTGCGGTCAATTGGGTATATCTTTCCTTTTTTTCCTCCCCTTCTTCTGCCTTCAGTCTTTCTCAGCATCAAGGTCTTTTCCAATGAGTCAGTTCTACACATCAGATGGCCAAAGTATTGGCGTTTCAGCTTCACTATCAGTCTTTTCCAATGAATATTCAGGGCTGATTTCCTTTAGGATAGACTGATTTGATCTCCCTGTTGTACAAGGGACTCTCAAGAGTCTTCTTCAACACCACAAGTCAAAGGCATTAATTCTTCAGCAGTCAGTTTTATTTATGGTCCAACTGTCATGTTCATAATGACTACTGGAAAAAAAAGCATATCTTTGACTAGACAGACCTTTGTTAACAAAGCGTTATCTCTGCTTTTGAAAATGCTGTCTATGTTTGTCATAGCTTTTCTTCCAAGGAACAAGTTTCTTTTAATTTCATGGCTGCAGTCACCATCAGCAGTGATTTTGGAGCCCAAGGAAATAATGTCTGTCGCTGTTCCCATTTTTTCCCCCCATCTAATTGCCATCAAGTGATGGAACCAGATGCCATGATTTTAGTTTTCTGAATGATGAATTTTAAGCCAGCTTCTTCACTCAAATCTTTCACTTTCATCAACAGGCTCTTTAGTTCCTCTTCATTTTCTGCCATTAGAGTAATATTATCTGTATGTCTGAGGTTGTTGATACTTCCCCTGGCAATCTTGATTCCAGCTCTAGCTTCATCCAGCCTAGCATTTCACATGATGTACTCTGCATATAATTTAAAATAGCAGGGTGACAATTTACAACCTCGATGTACTCCTTTACCAAATGGGAACCAGTCCATAGTTCTATGTCCAGTTCTAACTGTTGCTTCTTGACCTGCATACAGGTTTCTCAGGAGGCAGGTAAGGTAGTCTGGTATTCCCATCCCTTTTTCTACAGTTCATTATGATCCACACAATCGAAGGCTTTGGCATAGTCAATGTAGCAGAAGTAGATATTTTTTCTGGAATTCTCTTTCTTTTTCTATGATCCAGTGGAAGTTGGCCATTTGATCTCTGGTTCCTCTGCCTTTTCTAAATCCAGCTTGAACATCTAGAATTTCTTAGTTCAGGTACTGTTGAAGCCTGGCTCAAAGGATTTTGGTCATTCCCTTGTTAACATAGGAAAGGAGTGTGATTGTGCCATGATTTGAGAAAAGTTTTGGCATAGCCTTTGTTTGGAATTAGAGTGGAAACTGAAATTTTCCAGTCCTAAGATAAAAACAAAGATCACTTTTTCTTCTTCTTCTTCTTCTTCTTTTTTTTTTTTTTTTGCTTTCAACTTTTTATTTTGTATTGGGCTATGGCCAATTAATAACATTTTAATAGTTTTAGGTGGACAGCAAAGGAACTCAGCCAACATATACATGTATGCATTGTCCCCTCAACTCCTCTCCCATCCAGACTACCACATAACATTGAGCAGAGTTCCAAACGGATAGCTTGGGAGTTTGGTATAGATATGTACACACTGTCATACATACTGGTATATTTAAAATGGATAACCAACAAGGGCTTACTGTAAGATAGCTTCTTTTACTGGAAATTTTTACCAACCTGGTTAATGCATTTTGAAATTAGTCAATTTATTTTTATCCTGGATAGAAGATATATTTTTTCCTGCTTATATATACAATTTTATTGTTCAATTAATATTAATTTTCTATTTAGTAAATAGTACTGATATCAATTCTTTCATTCAATTCATTGGTTGGTACTAACAATTCAGCTTCATCTGCAAATTTTAATCTTGTTTTGTGTTATCACCTAAGTTAAATGTTTATTAAATATTATAACAACTTTTGACTCCTCTCTATCATCTTTTCTCTAGCTTGACCTCACTCTAATGATCAACCTCTTAAAATTTAATCACACAGATAGTTAGCTTATCATCAAGATGTTATTCAATCATTTTCTCAAGGATAATTGATAGATTGTGGCCAGTAATCTATTGAAATCAAGATACAACAAAACTACATTATTGTTCTGAAATCTAAAATGAGTATTTGAAACAAAATTAATCTGCAATAAGCTAAAGAAAGATGCATGAAAGTTTGGACCATTAAGGCCTTTTGAAAAAAAAAAAAAGACAGGCATTTTTTTGGCATATACTGATTTCTTTATATTTCTTTCTAGATCTCACCATGTGATTCAATGTAGCTTATTTTGTCATTCTATCTGGTTCTTTTTATTTGGCCTTCAGTTCAGTTCAGTCACTCAATGGTGTCCAACTCATGGTGACCCCATGAACTGCAGCATGCCAGGCTGCAGTCCATCACCAATTCCCCAATCTCACTCAAAGTCATGCCCATCATGTTGGTGATGCCATCCAACCATTTCATTTTCTGTTGTCCCCTTCTCCTGCCTTCAATCTTTCCCAGCATCAGGGGCTTTTAAAATGAGTCAGTTCTATACATCAGGTGGCCAAAGTATTGGAGGTTAACGTGATGCCAGCCTTTGTCAACATTGCCAGTTAAGAAATAATAACCTTACTTCTGGGCTTTTGAGGTGTCACTAGTGGCCAAGAACCTGCCTGCCAGTTCAAGAGACATAAAAGAGATTGAACACCCACCCCCCTCTCCCGGGGTTCAATCTCTGGGTTGGGAAGACTCCTTGGAGGAAGGTATGGCAACCCACTAGAGAATTCCATGGACAGAGTAACATAGATGATTATGGGATATCAAAGAGTTGGACACAACTGAAGCAACAACATCCATGTATGCAACCTTACTTTTACCCTCTCCTGAAACATTCACCTGACTAATTTCAATATGTTTTAGAAATTTTGAAATATTTTTTATTGAGAAAGAATGGGTTCCAAATGACTTTTGTCTGTGAAATTTTTGGAGCCAATCAGTTCAGTTCAGTCACTCAGACATGTCTGACTCTGTGAGACCCCGTGAATCACAGCACGCCAGGCCTCCCTGTCCATCACCAACTCCCGGAGTTCACTCAGATTCACATCCATCAAGTCAGTGATGCCATCTAACCATGTTATCCTCTGTCGTCCCCTTCTCCTCCTGCCCTCAATCCCTCTCAACATTAAAGTCTTTTCCAATGAGTCAACTTTTTGCATGAGGTGGTCAAAGTACTGGAGTTTCAGCTTTAGCATCATTCCTTCCAAAGAACACTCAGGACTGATCTCCTTCAGAATGGACTGGTTGGATCTCCTTGCAGTCCAAGGACTCTCAAGAGTCTTCCCCAACATCACAGTTCAAAAGCATCAATTCTTTGGAGCTCAGCTTTTTTCACAGTCCAACTCTCACATCCATATATGACCATTGGAAAAACCATAGACTTGACTAGACGGACCTTTGTTGGCAAAGTAATGTCTCTGCTTTTGAATATGGTATCTAGGTTAGTCATAATTTTTCTTCCAAAGAGTAAGTGTCTTTTAATTTCATGGCTGCAATTACCATCTGCAGTAATTTTGGAGCCCATGTTTTGACACTGTTTCCACTGTTTCCCCATCTATTTCCCATGAAGTGATGGGACTGCATGCCATGATCTTCGTTTTCTGAATGTTGAGCTTTAAGCCAACTTTTTCACTCTCCACTTTCACTTTCATCTAGAGGCTTTTTAGTTCCTCTTCACTTTCTGCCATAAGGGTGGTGTCATCTGCATGTCTGAGGTTATTGATATTTCTCGTGGTAATCGTGATTCCAGCTTGTGTTTCTTCCAGTCCAGTCTTAAATTTCATTAAACACTTCAAAATATAGCAAAATTAAAAGAATCTACTAGTGAATATCCATATACACACTGTTTAGATTCCACCATTAATATGCTTGTCATCAGTCCAGTTTTGTTTTGTAAGCATTCCAATGTAAATTGCATACATTAGCAAGCTTTCCCCTAAAAAATGATATAAAAGCATTTATACCATTTCATGTTCGATAACTTTTTAATTTCTTTTGAAATAAAGTGAAATGCAAAAATATTACATGTACATTGCCTAACTTTAGGAAAATAACTTGTGCAGCCAAAACAGCTTTGAAGATATAAAATATTACCATTTTCCTTGAAAGTATCCTCATGCCTCTGCCAAATCAATCCCATTCCAACCTTCCAATGACAGCTGCTATTCTGATAATTTTGCCCATTCTAATATTTCAAATTTAAAAAAAAACTTATTTTTTATTTTGTAAAGCTTATCATGTAATATTCCAGTGCATTTTTAATGTAATATATAACTTTTACTGTAATATATATATCTAGAAATTTCATTAAACCTCATTGGATTCCATTGCCTAAAATTTGCTTATTAAAAAAAAAAGCTTAAAAAATATTTGAATACAAAATATACTAAAATTACATTAGTCTCAGAAACTACTAACTTTGGTAATTTTATTATATGATAAACATAATATGAGAAAGAAATCTGAAGTTGATTTTCATGTCAAGGTTGGGTGACACTTCATTTTCCAAGATTTTCTTTTACTGTGCATAGTCTTCATTATTAAAAACATAATATTAAATCTGTTTGACTTTTTCTGTATAGCCAAAGGCATTTAATAATAACACCACTATTGATATTCATGAGCATTTGGAGATTTATTTGAAATGCCATGTAATATACTTTCATTAGGATATATATATATATATATATATAGTTTTACAGAGATTTTAAAATTTTGTTGATTGTATTAATGATATTTTGAAGAGTTCCAACCTATAAAATACTCAAAATAATGCTAGCACATTGAATATTTATTTGTATTAATAACATATAAAAGTATAAGTATGAACATATTCATATGATATAAGTGTTAAGGGACAGATACCACTGGTAACATGCACTGTGGATATAAAATGGGTTTACTGGGGAAAAATTCACATGAAGTTTAAACAGAACATCACAGTCTCAAAAGTTTAACACTTAGTCCATGATTTAGACTGAGGATAGATGGACTATGCTACCGTGGCCAACTTCTCAGCAGAGAATCCCCCATATAATAATTATGTATTTATTGAGTCAACTAGTAGGGAACAGATATACAAACATGAAAAAATAGAAGTGCTTGGGTTGAGAAAATGACCAGATAAAAGGAAGCATTCAACAGGAGTTACTGGTATCAACCCTTTTTTGTACTGGGTCAAGTCATACCTGCTAAGTCAGACTTTTACTAACCTACCAGAAGATGAGATGACATTAACCTCCAAGACAATCCACATTTGTCTCTTGTTAATTTAGTCCTCAAATGTTTGTGGAACTACTTCATTTTTTCCCCCTTCGTGTTTGTTTGAATTCAGGTCATACAGATAGTAGAGATATTTTCTGGGACGCAAGAATTAGAAAGGTCTCAGATGGGAAATGACATATGGAACATTGTAAGGCTATTAGTTAATGAGCTACTGCCTAGAAAATTATAGAGGGGCAGCTGAAGATTTTTGTCCATACCTGTAAGGAAAGGAGAGTGATATTTAACACCTCCCTCTGGTCTCTTAGCACTTTTGTGAACTAGATGTCATGCCTTCTCATGGAAGAGACTATTCTTTTTCACTTTTTTAGAGTGATGTTTTCCATGGAACCCAATAATTATCTTTTTGTCACTGTGAATAACATCTGGAGGCAAATATCATGGTTGTGGAATCATATAAAACAAATTATGTGTCCTTATTTATGTTTATCTTGATATCCACTGTCTGAGTGGTATTAACTACCTACCTATCTATCACCCATCATTTATCTGCAGAGGTCAAAGTAAGTACTTTAAAGTATAAGAATCAATTTGGTACTTACTATTTCCTCTCACAATCTCTTTATTTTCCCGACTCTTGGACACATAGAAAATCAGCTAAGCATATATGTTCAGGTGTACTTTAAATATCTGACTAGAATGGGACCAGTTGTTCCTACAGTAGTTATCAGTGAGAAGACCCACAAAGTGGCAGTTACATAAGTCAGGAAAATTTCATAGAGATCATTTGAATCATTTATGGTGTTCCCATTATTATGATGGGTTGAATGAATGAAGTCGCTCAGTCGTGTCTGACTCTTTGCAACCCCATGGACTGTAGCCTATCACCTCCTCCATGCATGGGATTTTCCAGGCAAGAGTGCTGCAGTGGATTGCCATTTCCTTCTCCAGGGCATCTTCCAGACCCAGGAGTCGAACCCAGGTCTCCTGCATTGCAGGCAGACACTTTACCGTCTGAGCCACCAGGGAAGCCCATCATGATGGGTTACAACATAGATTTACTGGGCTATAGAAGAGATGAAAACTAACATGTTTAAATGGCACTGTAAGTCCAGATGGTTTAATCTAGATGTGGTACTTCATATAGGCATTTATGAGTATTATATGAAGATCAAATTCATGAGTAAGTTGTTGCATGTGTTTCCAGAAGATGGCAACCAAATACTTTAGCTATTTAGTCCTTAGCAGACCAATAGTCCTAACCAAATAGGCTATTAGTAACACTTTCTTCTTCCCCTCCCCATCATGCATAAAGGTATATTTCAGTCATTCTAAGGGAAGTATAGTCTATAGTAGCGGTTCTTAACTAGAGTTGTTTTCCTTGTGAGAGGAATGTACAAAGTCTGGAGAGACTTGATTGTCACACTTGGTGGTGGTAGAAGATGCTGTTGGTAACCAGTAAATAGAGGCCAGGGATATTGCTGAACATATGCTCATGATAGTCCCTCAAAGAAATGATATGAGAAAAATGTCAGTAGTGCCAATGCTGAGTAATCTTATCTTTAGAAATAGCTGATTCTACCCTATCTTTAGAAATAGTAACAGAGGAAAACTCAATAGACTGGGATATCAGAAATTTATCATCATTAGGATGAGTGGTTATACTATTTTATTAGT
Organism: Madoqua kirkii; assembly: GCA_006408675.1. Lineage (NCBI taxonomy): Eukaryota > Metazoa > Chordata > Mammalia > Artiodactyla > Bovidae > Madoqua > Madoqua kirkii. The sequence goes on along the minus strand of SJYC01076076.1, from coordinate 12,236 downwards.
TTCATCACAACTTTAGAAGTAGGCTGTTTTATCAGTCAACCATACTATCAGTTTGTTGTCAAGTATTTTAGTAGTGCTCCACTGGAGAAGGCAATGGCATCCCACTCCAGTACTCTTGCTTAGAAAATCCCATGGACAGGGGAGCCTGGTGGGCTGCAGTCCACGAGGTCGCTAAGAGTCGGATGTGACTGAGTGACTTCATTTTCACTTTTCACTTTCAAGAATTGGAGAAGGAAATGGCAACCCACTCCAGTGTTCTTGCCTGGAGAATCCCAGGGATGGGGGAGCCTGATTGACTGCCATCTATGGGGTTGCACAGAGTCGGACATGACTGAAGTGACTTAGCAGCAGTAGCAGAGTCAGTTTATATTATTGTTATTATTCAAAAATATCCAAGTATAAAATATAAAACAGCTATCTCTTTATAGTCTCTAATTAATTGGAATCATAGTCCTTATTTCACACTGGAATTATTTGAAATTTGCCCCATGTTGTGGAAATTTAATTTTGAAAGAACCTGATTTAAAATGAGAATGTTTAAGTCATGACTTTGCTTTCTATGAAATTATTCTCTCAATAAAGATACTAAGGGAACATTTCATGCAAAGATGGCCCCGATAAAGGACAGAAATGGTATGTATCTAACAGTAGCAGAAGATATTAAGAAGAGGTGCCAAGAATACACATAAGAACTGTACAAAAAAGAGCTTCATGACCCAGATAATCATGATGATGTGATCACTCACATAGAGCTAGACATCCTGAAATGTGAAGTCAAGTGTGCCTTAGGAAGCATCACTACAAACAAAGCTAGTGGAGGTGATGGAATTCCAGTTGAGCTATTTCAAATCCTGAAGGATGATGCTGTGAAAGTGCTGCACTCAACATGCCAGCATATTTGGAAAATTCAGCAGTGGCCACAGGACAGGAAAAGGTCAGTTTTCATTGTAATCCCAAAGAAAAGGCAATGTCAAAGAAGGTTCAAAATACTGCAGCATTGCACTCATCTCACACGCTAGTAAAGTACTGCTCAAAATTCTCCAATCCAGGCTTCAGCAATATGTGAACTGTGAACTGCTAGATATTCAAGGTGGTTTCAGAAAAAGCAGAGGAACCAGAGATCAAATTGCCAACATCCACTGGATCATTGAAAAAGCAAAAGAGTTCCAGACAAACATCTATTTCTACTTTATTGACTATGCCAAAGCTTTTGACTGTGTGGATCACAATAGACTGTGGAAAATTCTGAAAGAGATGGGAATACCAGACCATCTCACTGGCCTCTTGAGAAATTTGTATGCTGGTCAGGAAGCAACAGTTAGAACTGGACATGGAACAACAGACTGGCTCCAAATAGGAAAAGGAGTATGTCAAGGCTGTATGTTGTCACCCTGCTTATTTAACATATATGCAGAAAAATCATGAGAAACACTGGGCTGGAAGAAGTAGAAGCTGGAATCAAGATTACCAGGAGAAATATCAATAACCTCAGATATGCAGATGACACCACTCTTATGGCAGAAAGTGAAGAAGAAATAAAAAGCCTCTTGGTGAAAGTGAAAGAGGAGAGTAAAAAAGTTGGCTTAAAGCTCAACATTTAAAAAATGAAGATCATGGCATCTGGTCCCATCATTTCATGGGAAATAGATGAGGAAACTGTGGAAACCATGTCAGACTTCATTTTTGGGGGCTCCAAAATCACTGCAGATGGTAATTGCAGCCATGGAATTAAAAGACACTTACTCTGTGGAAGAAAAGTTATGACCAACCTAGATAGCATGTTGAAGAGAAGAGACATTACTTTGCTGACTAAGGTCCATCTAGTCAAGGCTATGGATTTTCCAATGGTCATATATGGATGTGAGAGTTGGACTGTGAAGAAAGCTGAATGCCAAAGTATTGATGCTTTTGAACTGTGGTGTTGGAGAAGGCTCTTGAGAGTCTCTTGGACTGCAAGGAGATTCAACCAGTCCATTCTAAAGTAGATCAGCCCTGGGTGTTCTTTGGAGGGAATCATGCTGAAGCTGAAACTCCAGTACTTTGGCCACCTCATGTGAAGAGTTGACTCATTGGAAAAGACTCTGATGCTGGGAGGGATTGGTGGCAGGAGGAGAGGAGGATGACAGAGGATGATATGGCTGGATGGAATCATCGACTCACTGGACATGAGTCTGCGTTAACTGCAGGAGTTGGTGATGGACAGGGAGCCCTGGCATGCTGCGATTCATGGGGTCGCAAAGAGTCAGACACGATTGAGTGACTGAACTCAACTGAACAAACTGACAGTAGTTGCTCAAAAGCAATCAAAGGGTCCAGGAATCTCTGTAAACACAAAATAGATTGTTTAAAAATAAAATCATACCAAATCACATTGTCTCAAGCTGTAAAAAGAATATAAAAAACATCCAAGATAAAAAATCATATCACACGCAGAAGATCAAAGAAAAAAATCTAACGGCTGACTTAAAAACAATGGACCAAATTAAATGGCCAGTGCCTTCAAAGTGCTGAAAGAGAAAATTAAATCAATCAATGCAGATTTCTCTAGTTAATGAATGTAAACTTCATATGAAGATTAAAAAAAACATTTTGAGATAAATGAAATTTTATGCTAACTGCAAAAATGAATTTCAAACATAAAATCGTAAATTGGTTGAGAATGGGAAGATAGAAAAGATAAAATGCACAACATACATTATAAAATAGCTGCAGCGGCAGTATTGATATCAGACAAAAGTAGAGCAAAGAGTATAGCCAATGATAGAGAGGAACATATCATTCTCACAAAAAGATAAAAAAGGCATAAGAATACTAAATGTGTATGGGTGGGACAATAGATTTAAAAAAAAAAGTCAAAGTAAAACTTGGCAGAACTAAATGGGGGAGGAGATTCCAGACTTTTTATAGATCTTCTATTTTAAAATCTTCTCTTTTTAAAAATCAGAAAAAAGATAAGTTTGAAAACTGCTGCTGTTGCTGCTGAAAGTTGCATCAATGATGTCCGACTCTGTGCATCCCCATAGACGACAACCCACCAGGCTCTTCTGTTCCTGAGACTGTCCAGGCAAGAATAGTGGAGTGGGTTGCCATTTCCTTCTCCAATGCATGCAAGTGAAAAGTGAAAGTGAAGTCACTCAGTCCTGTCTGACTCTGCGACCCCATGGACTCTAGCCTACAAGGCTCCTTCATCCATGGGATTTTCCAAGCAAGAGTACTAGAGTGGGTTGCCATTGCCGTCTCCATTTGAAAATTATCAACCCACTAACCTAACTGACAGTTTGGGCTTCCTTGGTGGCTCAGCAGTGAGGAATCCATCTTCCAACTGAGGAGATGCAAGAGATGTGGGTTCAATACCTGGGTCAAGAAGATCCCCCGGAATAGGAAATGGCAATCCACTCCTGTATTCTTTCCTGGAAAATTCCTAGACAGAGGAGCTTGATGGATTGCAAAGAGTTGGACATGACTGAGCACAGGCCCAGGCACTATACCAATTACACCACGCATGCACCACTGACATTTAGAGTCTTCCTTCAATAAATTTCAAATTCTCAAAGCCATACAGAGTATGTAACCACAAAGGATGAAATTAGTAAACAGAAACAAGGAATTACCTAGAAAATCCCCAAAGAATTTAAATTGAATGATAGCCCTCTCATTAACTCATGGATTACAAAGGAAATTAAAACTAAATACTTGTGAAAGTAAAACTGAATTTTATAGAAGCAGCTAAAGAAGTATCTACATTTAATTTCCTTTTATATGTATATTAGAAATAAAACATCAATATCTTCCCAAGCACAGACATCACTGTTAACAGATTGCCAAATATCCATGAGAATAACACATTATTGGGCTTGTCCATGATTTGATGACCTGTTACTGATGAGTTCAAAAGACTAAAGGCAAATGTGTGTTTTATTCCCAGAGTAATACAAGAAATAAAACATTAGCAATGGTCAAGGCTATATGTCAAATCCTTTTTATTACAATAGTAGTATTCTGATATTGGGTTTCATGAGTGACTCTAGTGATAAAGAACCTCCTTGCCAATACAAGAGACTTAAAGATGAGGTTCAGTCCCTGGGTAGGGAAGATCCTCTGGAGAGGGCATGGCAACCCACTCCAGTATTCTTACCTAGAGAATTCCATGGACAGAGAAGCCTAGAGGTCTGTAGAGTCACAAAGAGTTGGGCATGACTGAAGCAACCTAGCATGCTTCTGATGTCCAGTTGTAAAGGATCAATGGTGATAACTTTCTTATCAAAATAGCACAGACTGGTTCATTTAAATAACAGAAATTTATTTTTTTCATAGTTCTAGAAACTCCAGTCCTAGATGTTCAAGATCCAGATGTTGGCAGAGTTGGTTTCTTTTGAAGGTTATGAGAAAGAATATGTTCCATGCATCCCTCTAACTTCTGTTGAGTTGATGGCAATCCTGGATATTCCCTGGCTTGTAGGAGTGTCATGTATTCATTTTCACATGGTTTCTCCCTGTGTCTCTGTCCAAATATTTCCATTTTTAAAGACATCAGTTATACTGATTTAGCCACTCTCTCCCAGACTGAGTGATCTCATTTTAACTTAATTGCCTGAAAGACTCCATCTCCAAATAAAATCTCACTCTGAGGTGTGGGAGGTTAGAACAAATCAGCATATGATTTAGGGGCAAACACAGTTCATCCCACTGTAAGATCTATTACATTCTTGGATGAGACATTGCTAGAACTTTACAGCATTACCAAGCTTTGTGAGTACAGACCACTTGGTGTTGTGAATTTTCCATATTTCCTAGTAGCCGATAGCGGAGCCTGTAATGCCTGTAGCCAAGCAACATGCCTATGTAATCTTGCATCTAGAATATTTATATAATTTTACAGCTTAACAAAAGAAGAGCAAGGACAAACCAGACAGACACAAAAGAAGCTGAGTCATGTCAAATCCAATATCTAGCTAGTTCAGGAATGTTCTGAACATCAACCCTCCCCTGGGAGGAAGAGCAGAGTTCTGTTCCCTGACCTGGTTCTTGTGTCTACCTCATTCATCCTGTTAGTTCTCAGAAACCAAAGAATTGGCTTTAAATTTAATTTTTGCCCCATGGAGAAGCAAGATGAATTCTAAGATTTTATATCAGACCATCTGCTTCAAGTCCTCATATTTATGAGCTCTGCTAGTCTCTTTAATCTTTGCATTTCCCCAACCAGCAGCCACATAGTATATGTATTCCTGTGGGACTTTTCTGAGTTCCAATTTTTCTGACCTCCTTTTCTCCGTTACCAATCTCACTACCTAGGGTTTTCCTCTGGTAGCAAATCTACCTTATTCAATGACCTGCATGTTTTAGGGACTTGATATGCTTTAACTTTCATATACTCTTTCAACTGTCTCTTGGTTTGGGAGTTTTGGTGACTGGCAGACTACTCTGATGCTGCCTCATTACCCTTAGGGTTTAGAGGAGAGCTGTATGAGGCTTTGGTGGTCCTTGTCTAGCACATTCTGTGGCTGCCATACTTCCTCTGCGGCTATGAGCCATCACAGCAACTATGCTGCTCTCCACAGGGTTTAAAACGGATGACTTAGTGGCCCTTCTGTAAAATGCTGAATGGGTTCTCTTCACAGCTATTCTACCCACTTGGAAATCTGAAGAAGTCAGTCACCAGCATTTACTATGACTTGCCAATATCCCTAGAAGGGATATTTTCCACTATGGTGTGGTATTTGTGGGTTAGATAGATACGATTTTCAAAAAGAATAACAGTGAAACAAGATGAGTATATCCCTTTATGGTCATTAACCAACTTCTATAGGAGTTATGCACCCTATAGCATGTCATGGACTGGATGCGTTCCTCCAAAGTTAGTGTGTTGAAATACTATGTCATTCCCTGGTGGCTCATATGGGAATCTGCCTGCAGCTCTGGAGACCCACATTGAGATTGATCCCTGGTTCAGGAAGATCACCTGGAGAAAGGGATAGCTACTCATTCCAATATTCATGCCTGGAGAATCCCATGGACAGAGGAGCCTGGTTGGCAACCATCCATGGAGTCTCAAAGAATCAGGCACAACTGAATGGCTGATACTTTCACTTTCAAACTGATAGTATTAAGAAATGAGAGCCTTTAGGAAGCCATTAGGTCATGAGAACGGAGTCCTCCTGAATAGGATTAGTGCTCTTACATAAGAGACTCAGAAAGTTTCTTCATTTTCTTCACCATGTGAGAATACCACAAGAAGATAGCTATGTATGAACCAGGAAGCAAGTTCTCATTAGACAGCAAGTGTGCTGGCACCTTGATCTTGGATTTTCCAGCCTCCAGAGCTATGAGAAACAAATATTTGCAGAGGAAGCCACTCAGTCTATGGTGTTTCTTTTATATTCGCCCAATGCACTGTCACATGGCTAATGCCATATGTGCAAATATAAAATAAGACTTTATATAACAGCTCATCCAGACACAGATAGACTTTCTCCATTAAAGTCAATTTTTCTATTAAGAGGAATTCTACCTCATAATTCTCACTATATATGTAGGAATGGTGGATAAGAAACCTCTATGAGACTATGTACAGTAGAATTTTCCCGGAAGAGGAGAGAACCTTTTGTGAAAGAAGACCCTCTAGAATTAGCAGCTTGAATCAGCCTGTTCTTCAACTAAGCTATCTTGGACCGGTTGAGTCAACCTTATACTAAATAACTAAAAGGTTTTCTTGTGTGTAGAAAATGGGTTAGTGAATGACTCTCTTTGACATCCAGATTGGTTTCTTCTAGAAAATCTATAAAACTAAAATATATTAAAAATAATAACAACTTTTAGCAATGTTTGTCCATTATAAGTCTTTAAGGAAGAAACCTCTGTACCACCACTAGTATGATTTTGGTCATTGGTCCTTTCTGCAAGTATGCTGGTGATGGTGGTTTAGTCGCTGTCATGTTCAACTCTTGTACTTCATAGACTATAGCCTGCCAGGTTCTCTGTCCATGGAATTTCACAGACAAAAATACTGGAGTGGGTTGCCATTTTGTTCTCCAGAGAATCTCCATAAGCCATGGATTCAACTGGGGTCTCTTGCATTGAAAGCAGATTATTTAACGACTCAGTCACCAGGAAAGCCCTTATGTGACTGCATGCTAAACAGTTTTGCTTCCAGAACTATGGAATATCATAGTTGAGTTCAACTTAACTGGGTATTGACACCTTTCTATCACAATAGTCTAGTTGTCTAAAAAGCAACATTAGAAGAGGCAGGTAGGCGTTAAAGAGATGGAGGATAATAGTTTCTGAGGGTCCTTTTGTCATTTCAGATTGTTCTGAAGAGTTGCAGTAAGAGGTTTTTAAAAAGGTACATTGGAACCATTAAGAGAATTTAGAACACTTTTGAAATATTTGGTCTTTCAGGATAATTCATAGTTACATAAGCATATTTATCAATTAACCAAGGCACATATTTTATGTTAACCTACAAGTCAGATTTTTCAGGAGATTCTTTTACATTTCCTCAATCCAATACTTCTTATCATTTGAAATATGCTCAGGTGTTATTTATTTACCTACTTAAAAAGATACATCATTTTATCTTAAGCCATTTAGTGATAGCAGTAGTGCTTTTTATTTTTGAAAAATTCTCACATATTATACCAAATACAGAAGAAGTATTTGTATGTGCCGAACTAAAACCGTTCTCTGGAAAACAGCCTAAAGTTAGAGTGAGGCTATGTAATGTCAAAGCTCTAAATTAAACATGGCATCCTGCTCTTGGCTTATCTGTCTCCTCTTCTAATTACATATATTTATGTACTAATGACCATAAAATAAAATCTGACACTATATGCTAGCGATGCCTTCTTGGGAATTGTTCCTTTCCTAGCATGAATAGTTATTTTCTATATGTCTTTTAAAGCTGTGTATTTAAATACTATTGCCTCATTTAAAGAATCTCTAGAATTGGGTTTTCATTAAAATGTAACCCAGTAATACAAAATAAAAGTGTTTTTTTTTTTTTCCATTTACCCTCATCTATTTTCATATTCAGGACTATTTCCCATCTGCTCATATATTTATGTTTCAGTGTATTTTGCATCTCCCTTAGGCTCCATAAATCAGCTATGCTAGTTCTTCTGTGGTTACTGTGTTATGTAACATTTCTTTAGAGCAGCCAGGCTTCTCCCCAGGTGAGGGTATTTTTTTTTTCCTTCAGGGAAGACTTGAATATATTTTACTTGTTCAATGACTGATTTTTATTTTACCTCTATGTGTAGCTCTAGCCCCAATACTGAGCTTTAGTCACTTTCTTGCATCATGAGAACATATGATTAGAATTCAAGAAAAGCACTTGGATAGCACTATACATATTTCAGAGATTTTGATGGTCTTAATCTCACTAACACATAGATTTTTCATTTCACGTATAGTCCAATACTCCAAAACCTCCTGACAAATAAATTATATGTATTATGTACACTTTCTAAATTTGTTTGATTTAATTGCATTTTCCAACTTTCTCTTCAGCTGATTATAATTGACCTTGGTTTGGTTATTCAAACCACCCAGCAGATTATAAAAAGATTTACACAAAATAATATGACTATACAATATCAAATCAAACCTTCCACATAATTACTTTTATATAATGAATTGAATTGAGAGAGCTTTGACTGTGCTTACCAAGCCTGTGGGTACTCTCTCTTGTTACTTATTGTTATTGCTTGTTGTTACTTCTTTCCAATCACGTTTGAAGTTTTAAGATGGCAATTTAAAAACACATTTTTTTTTTCCCTCAGCTTTTACTAGTTGGGATTCACAAGATGATGAAAATAGAGTATCAGGTTGACTGAATATAATCTAAGACCTGAAGACATGGGACAATACAGGATCTTGACTTTGGTGCTATATTGGAGAGGGCTTTGGGAGCAAAAAACTCACCAGGACTCACCACCCAGGTTTCTAAAGGTGAACCCTGCCTCAAAGCCTGTTGAGTGAAAGGGTGAACTTTAAGCCTTGGTTTCAAGTTAGGAATTACTATGGCTCCTATTTAATAAATCACATAGGCCTTCTCTTCTCTGAAAAAATTCTGCTGGAAGGTTAAAGATATGATTTTCAGTGTTCTTTGAAAAAGTAAATTTCCATCATAAACCAGGAGAGTTTATGTCAATAACATGTGAATAATGATGATTTTTTTGAAATCTATTCCTTACAGTAGACCAATATGTTTATTTTTTAAAAAATTGGGTAGTTAGTGGAGTAAAAAATGTGACTATAAGTTATTTAGCATTATATCTTTTAATAAACACCCTGTGGCCTCCTAGTCCTAACCTTGGTGGAAAATTGCAAATACATTACATCAGTTTGGAGCTTCAGATATAGCCTTTGTTCAGAGCAACCCCAGAGGGCCTACTTCTGGTCAATTCAGTGACACCAATTCCTTGGAAAGATGTGAGATGGCATTTCTCGGCTGAATGTGTTTATTGTCAAAGGGAATTATAACCCAATGGTTACCCCAAAGGGCTAGTTACCTAAGGAATTATAATGCCAGGGTGACCCTTAGAATGACCTCTGGTGTTAAAATATAGAACAGAGGAAAATTCAACTTTTTGTTTTGAGCCATATCGATTTTTAATTTATAATATTGCTTTTTGTTAGGTTATGTGCTGAAAGGACTAAAGATAGAACTTTAAACATATTCAGTAACCATGTTTTAGGCAATAATGATATCTAAGTATATCCTGTCAGTTTTATGGGCCATATTCTTTTATTTCACAAAGGCTTTATTAACTAAAAAACTTTAAAAATTCTATCCTAACATAAAACTGTCTCTGAACTTTTGACAGACAATAATTGGGAGAGCTTTATTCTGTAGTATTGAATTATATGCCAAATATTTTAACACAAATGGTAGGAAAAATAATACTTTTATGAGGAGTCTTCAGAGTATAGGGAATTCCTAGACTCTATGCTTTTTGTCCTATTAACTTCTATGATGTTTTGACAAGTGTAGTATCAACAGAAAACAGAGGAAATAGGAAAACTGTCAAATTCATCAGTTTGTTTTTTTTTTTTTCCCCTTCACTGGTCAAGCATTTCTAAACAGATGGGCTAAGATGATGTCTTTAATAAGTAGCAGGACTGTGCTTACCTTTTACACAAGGAACAATGTAGAAGAAGATTTTCTTGATACACAGGAAAGATGATGAGGATCCAAGTAAGTGGTTGATCGTATACCTGCAGAAGAGAAATTTATTCAGGATATATTAAGGAACCAAATAGGAAGACAGTTTGGGTGTTTGAAGTAAGAAAGAGGGTCAAATTCCAAATTTATAGCATTGATAAATGTGTAAATAAAAATAGCATTACTGTAAACTGAGGCCAGACATGGAAATTCTGGATTAGACAGTGGCAGAGAGTAAAGATTACTTCATTTGATTTTGAGTTTGGTATATGCATGGGATGTCTTGATACATTCCCTTTCTTAAATTATTTCCAATAACTAGCACATTGGAAGGAAAGGTCATGAAACAATTCAATTAATCACTTGACTGAAACACTAACTTTTCCAGGTGGCATGAGAAATATTTCCAGAAAATAGGTCAACAAAATAACAGAATGTCTTTCCTGACTATATTTACAGTAGCTTCTACAATCACTCCATTCACAAGAAGATGTTAGAATCATTATTCATTTGCCTACTCTTTGAAGGTCTTTTTCAAACAGATTGTTGCCAGAAATTATAGCTTTTATTCAAAACTCAGAATTCAAAGGAAGACAGGAAAATATGTATAGAAAGTAGGTGCTGTCTTTTTTCTGAACCACTTCACCCTGTCTTTTTCATCACATGCAGAAACACAATATTTTCCTCATTTCAAATTAATTATGGCTTTGGTTTTCACATAAATCTACGATTAGTAAAAAGAAAAAGAAATGGCAGTAAACTATAGTTGTTAGGTTTTGAAATTTTTCTGTCTTAAATATTTGCACCATTTTGGACCATAATTATAAGTGATAGAACAGAAACAGTTAACTAAAGTGTATAACCATTAGTTTTGAATGTAGCATCAAAAAATCAGTTGCCTTTGGTTTATATCTGTATGTATGCTCACATGCCTATGTGTGTGGATGTGTGTGAGCATACATGCTTTTATGTGTCCATTGTAAGCAATGTGTTTTTTATAACTAGAAAAAAGATTGAAACATTACTATAACCATAATCTTGAGCTTTTATTCTCAAGATAAATGAATATTCTTAAATTATTTTGCTTAAGAAAAAATATTATAAATTATTATTTATAGTAGAGACTCCCACACTATTATTTTTTATAGGAAGGCCCAGAAACTCTCAACTGGTCCCCACAGTTTAGTAATGAAGCATCACCTGACTCAGGGACATTTTCAGCCAGGTCTCTCTCAATCTTGTGAGAACTAGTAGCATCAGCATTACTTGTAAGCTTGTTAGAGATAGACTCTCTAATCCTACCCCTGAAATACTGAATCAGAAACTTCACTTTAACAAGATTTCTAAATGTCATGGGTGCACAGAAAAGTCTTGAGAATTCTGCTCTAGGTCAAGCTGTTATGTAAATCAGAACACTCTGTATGACAAATGTCATAAAAACACTGATTCCTTTGGAATTAAATTTTTGAATAAATACCTGGCCTAATGAGATAAAATAAAGAGGCCTGGAATCGAAAAGAGCTAATGCATTCTGTTTAACAGTTGAAGCTCAGACATGTGCTCATTCATACACTGCTGCATTCATTCCCAAACTGCATTTCATGGGTTCATAGTTTCCTTTTCCATCTGTACAGAGAATGAGCAATTTTTATTTTTTTATGAAAAATAAAATAAAAGTGTAATGAAGGTTTGTACCATGGGTTATTATTTCTTACTGTATTCACACTGGGTTTTTGAAAATTTGAAGTAACTGCTCAGACCTTGTATGTTCTTTGAAATTTTTAGAGCTATATGAATGTGCAACAATAGTAACAATCAGCTTTAATCCTAAGGAGTAGTTTGGACTAAAATACAGACAGAAATATTGATAATTTCAAAGTATTTTGCGTGTATGTGCCATCTTTAGAAAAGACACACACATTTTAGCATTTGAATTCAACAAAAAACCTGCTCAGTGTTAATTTACATTCATGGTAATTTCATTGTGGTATAAATTAAGTTAAAAAAAAATCACTCTTCATTCAGGTAATTAGAATGCATTATGTCATCTGTTTGTAGAAATGTAAGAGGC
>SJYC01076074.1:0-12654 GCA_006408675.1 Madoqua kirkii | reverse complement strand
TTGCAATTTGCCTTGATTCATGGACCTAACGTTCTTATGCAATATTGCTCTTTACAGCATCAGCCCTTGCTTCTATCACCAGTCACATCCACAACTGGGTGTTTCTTTGTTTGTTTGTTTGTTTGTTTGTTTGTTTGTTTGTTTTTGCTTTGGGTCCATTTCTTCATTCTTTCTGGAATTATTTATCCACTGATCTTCAGTAGCATATTGGGCACCTACTTATGTGGGGAGTTCATCTTTCAGTGTCCTATCTTCTTGCCTTTTCATATTATTCATGGTGTCATGAACAGAAGCAGTGGCCGTGCAGCGTAAGAGTGGCCCCACACCCAAGATCAGGGAGGCAGTGGAGAGGAACTAGCCCATGTCCAATGTCAGGGGCGGTGGACAAGAGGAGACTTCCCAAGGCCAAGGTAAGGAACAGTGGCTGCACTTTGCTGGAGCAGCCAAGAGATACCCCATGTCCAAGTTAAGAGAAATCCAAGTAAGACAGTAGGCACTGACAGAGGGCATCAGAGGCCAGACAGATTGAAATAACAATCACAGACAACTAGCCAATCTGATCACATGGACCACAGCTTGTCTAGCTCAGTGAAACTAAGCCATGCCATGTCAGGCCACCCAAGATGGATGGGTCATGGTTTGACAAAATGTGGTCCACTGAAGAAGAGTGTTGGGAGCCATGTTAGGCATCACTGACAAAACAGGCACAGCCCTAAACCCCTTCCCTTTTTTCTGTAGGCACGGACCCAGAGTGAAGGATTTAGGCTTTGTGATTCTGATTTGTTTTTTCCTTTTCTCAGCTGAGTTGAATGAAGAGAATATTAAGGTGCTTATTGTTTTTGAGAGGAGCATGAGAAGGCATAAAGCCTTCTACAGCTGTGCTCAAAGAATAATTTATAATGTTAGTCACTGACATTTGTTCAAGGACTTTTACAAAAAAGTGTTCCAGGATGAGCACACAGACCGCAGCTTGAGGTCATGCGAGGGATTGCTATCTGAAGCCCATTTATGAGAAGAGTGTTTATGGCAAAGAAGTTTGCTGAATTTTGGGCTTAGGAATAATTAAAATAGTTAGAAGCTAAAGATTTAAGGATTGTTGTAATGTCACAATATTCTACTATAGCTTATAGAAATTAGGGACTTTAAGAGATATTATTAGCTAGAAGCCCTTTCTAAGAAATAGTGAACTTAGGATACTAGAGGCAAACAGGACATAGAAAGATAAGAAATAAACTGAGGAATGTGGTATGCAGCCCAGACATTAGCATGAGTTACAATGTATTCACAAGGATGCATGAGAATAAATAGATAAGAGAATTGCTGAGGGGGGGACTCCTTTTGAGGGCAACAATGATTTTTGGAGAAAAATAAATCTGGGTCAATGGGAACTAAAAATATCAAACCTCTGACCTAATGCTTTTGCAAAAGTATAAAACAGAATTATAAGCTTAAAATAAACAGGCAATGAAAAAAACAAACAAACAAACAAACAAACAGAGAGGCTGCCTCAGTTTCTCCCTTCAGGTTGAATCCCTCTGGCTGCTGGAACTGGACTCCTGGACACCACTTCAATATTCTTGTCTTGAGAGTCCCATGAAGAGTATGAATAGTATAATAAGGCTTCTAAGTGATGCTAATTAAATTCTCAGAAGTGCAGTATTAGATTTAAAACACCTCAATATTATTCACCATTTGTACTCAATACTTAGAAGAGTCCTTGCCTTACCGAAATCAGTAAGCAAATATCTCTTGAAAGAAAGAATATAAGCAAAAACAATGCTGTGCACTGTTTGGATCACTGTATTTGGAAACAAGACAGTCACAATGAACCAGACGTGGATATTTTACTCTGAACTGCTACAGCTATCTAATATATATTCACCTTCCCTGAAGTTTCTTGCACTAATTTATTATATGAGGTGTACATATAATCTGGAAACAGGTGGTAATATTTGTTTTTACAAATTGACCTTGTGTTGAATGGCATTATGGCAATGCTGTATTTCCCCATGTTAGGGACTTTCTGTAAATTCTGTGCCTGGCAAGTATCCCTGAAATAGAACTTACATTGTGTCACTCAATGTAACACTGTGAAAGTAGTGTCTTTACCAGCTTGACAACAGTGCTTTCTTTTTCATTCAGCCCAGGCTTCTCCTTCTAGTACATTTCATGAAACTCTTACACATCTTCAAGTGTTTTCACAATGTCATATGACATTTTTATAGTTGTTAGCTGTCTATGCCAAGAAGTCTAGTAAAGAAAATGACAACAGTGATTAAAGATAATGGTTTTAACTGTCTTAAGTGTTTTAAAGCACTGTTTGAGTTATTATTTTTAATCAGTGTTTCACCTAAAGAAGACATAGTGATTATCTACTCCCTGGGAGAAAGGGAGACTATGAATAATTAAAATGCATGACTAATTGTTGTCCACGTGTGTCGCTACATTCTATACAGCCATGCATTTGATTGCTAGCACTTGAAAACATCAACTATTCTAAAATTTAGTTCTTGGTTCTAGCCATTTGTGAGTATAGATATTAGCCAGAAATGGAATAATTCCCATTTGGTAAGAAGAAATGGTAGAAAAAGAAAGAGGACAATTCACACAAATTCTATATCCAGGTTCTAAGTTTAGAGTTTGCTTTTTAAGCATGCATGCATTCACCCTTCTGGGAATTATGCAGTGATCATCTGTTATTGGTGCTGTATTCAGAGCTGAGGAGCAAGTAGAATCAAGTACACTTACTTACAGTATGCATACTCAACATCAAGGGTAAGGCAGCCAAAGGAGAAAAATCTGGTCCTGTAGGAGACAAAAAAAAAAAGTTTTTCCTCTTTTTTATGTATGAGGCATAAGTACTCTTGCCTGGAAAATCCCATGAACGGAGGAGCCTGCAGTCCATGGAGTCACTAAGAGTCGGACACAACTGAGAGAATTCACTTTGACTTTTCATTTTCATGCATTGGAGAAGGAAATGGCAACCCACTCCAGTGTTCTTGACTGGAGAACCCCAGGGACAGGGGAAGCCTGGTGGGCTGCCATCTATGTGGTCGCACAGAGTTGGACACGATTGAAGCAACTTAGCAGCAGCAGCATACATATAATACATAAATAGATATATATGTATTATCTGTGGTATTAAGGTTTCATGGGGTGGGGTGATTAGAAAAAGCAAATATTTAAAAGGGCTACATATGTGGGTGATGAAAAAAGAAGGTTGAGAAATGCTGACTTGAAAAAAGATGAAACATAATAGTGACAGTTGGAATTCCAGAATTACTACTCTGAGTGGAAAGGAACTACAGAATGAAAATCCGGTTGGAAATGGGATAGAATTAGGGAGTGGTTGTAGAAGAGGCAACTTTCCTTGAAATTTTATTCCATTTGCATATTGTGGCAGCGAGACCCCTAAGACTGAATTCCAAGATTCCTCAACACCTAGTGTACATGGTCAGCATAGTCCAATCCCCTTGAGTGTAAGCAGGATATGTGAATATGATGGAATTTAATTTCATGATTAGATTACATAACAAGAGGGGAGGCATTTCGCAAATGAAATTAAGGTTCCAAATTAGTGGACTCTGAGTTGATCCAAAGAGGGATTATGCTCAGTGAACCTGCCCTAATTAGGTGAGTTCCTTAAAAGAGAATAAAGCATCAGAAATATCTTCCTGGTCTCCTTAAAGAAAACAAACAGCTATTTCATGTACTGCCTATAAAAAGAGATGGCCTCAGGGACTGAGGGTTCCAGTCCTACAACAATAAGGAAAGGAATTCTGCAAACATCCACATGAACTTAGGAAAGGACTCTGGCTTCAGATGAAATAGCTCTGAGCTAGATTGCAGTCTTTTAAGACCAGAGAAGCAGCAGCTAAACTGTACCCAGACCCCAGATCCAAGGAAACTGTGAGAAAATAAGTAGTATTTTTTAAGCTGGTAAATTTGAAACAATTCCCACACAGCTCTAGAAAACTAATACACCTCATGCTCATGTTAAGTTGCTCAGTCATGTCCAACTCTTTACAACCGTTTGGTCAGTAGCCCACCAGGCTCCTCTGTCCATGGAATTTTCCAGGCAAGAATACTGGAGTGGATTGCCATTTCCTGCTCCAGGGGATCTTCCTGACCCAGGGATCAAATACATAACTCCTGCATTGCAGGTGGATTGCTTACCATTGAGGCATTGGGAAAGCCTTCTAATACATACTACAAGTACACTATTTTTATTATATCTGTGTTATTTGATACAGATTTTGAAGGTGATATTGGTACCAAAATTTACCTGCCACATCTGTGCTACTACTGACAACAGAGTAATTTTATAGGAAAAAACTTGTGAAGTGAACTATCATTTTTAAGTTAATTATCATTTTTAAGTATTGCCCAGGATGGACATCTTTTTATGGTGATTTCAAATGGACTTTTAATTGTTAAAATTCACACTATTTAAAACTAAATACACACCAATTGATGGGCTTCCTTAGTAGCTCAGATGGTAAAGCGTCTGTCTACAATGCAGGAGACCTGGGTTTTATCCCTGGGTTGGGAAGATCCCCTGGAGAAGGATATGGAAACCCACTTTAGTATTCTTGCCTGGAGAATTCCATGGACCAAGGAGCAGTCCATGGGGTCGCAATGAGTTGGACCCGACTGAGTGACTTCATTCATTCACTCACACACCAATTGATTTGTCTTTCCACCTAAGATAGGTATTATAAAGAATATCTGAGAGAGGGAAATTATACCATCTCTACAACAAAGATGCCTCACTCAACATGAAATACTGCTTCAGTATGGGTCAAAACCTAGGGCCCAGTTCTTTCTCCTACACATTTCCACTCTAGTCCATTTAGTGATGGTTTAAGCTATTCATTTAGAATCCAAAGTTCATCTGATTCATAATATTGCTTACCATAAATTTTCACTTTAAGAGAAGTGAAGAAAAAACAAAAGGAAAGGTATAATGATAAGCATGACTGAAATAAATAGATTCAGCTTTGCTTAGTACTTTTATTTTAATGATAAATGTTAATTCTCCTAAAATGGATCTAGTCATGATATTTACTTTATATTTCAACTTAAAACTGACACATCCTATAGTAGTGGCTCCTCACAAGGTAAAAAATTGAGTCTGTATTCAATTTCAGATCTAATTATTGATTATTGATTCAGAGGTTCTATGCTGGGGAGAGTCTTTCTCTTTGAGTTATGAAGAAATTTTTTAAAAAAGGTTCAGCCCAGTGTGATGTAGAAAGAAAGCCCATATGCTATGTACTGAGAGAATCCATATACTTATCAAATTTAATAAATGTCTTTACCAAATATTACAGTTACTGCCTTTTCTCAAAAATCATATCTGTGTTCTTACATCCTCAATTCCTAAATTTCACATTATATTTCACACATTTTATACTCACTTTTCAAGTTTGAAAAATTCTTCTATTTCTGATTGAAGTTAACTCTGAAGAATTAAAAAAGATTCTTACATAAGCTGAGTGCATGGTACCTTTTAAGCTATTTATAACTCAAACATAGCAATGCTGCTTGTAGTCCCTCTAGAAATCTCTTCTGTACAGATGCTTTGGCAATATTGAGCTACCACAGTACATACTGTGTCCCTTTGAATCTAGGATAAGCAGGTTCAACATTCAGCACTTTGATATATGCCACTGTAGAGATATTTGAAAGCAAAAGTCTTGTCTTGTTCTATCAAGTCTCCATAATGGTCCACAGACTGTGAACTGTAAGACTACAAACTGGAAAATTAGGATAAAGAGCTCTGCCATTCTTGGTCTCCAGTTCATGAAATTGTATTGTATTTCCCCTTTCAGCTACCCAAGCAGCTAGTTCCCAGCAAATTCTCATGTATCACTCTTCAAGTATTTATCCATGCTGGCGGCTTTTTTGGACTGGTCATCAAATGATGACTCCCAAGCTGTTTTCTAGAAATTGGCCTTCAATACTTGTAATATGCTGAATAATTGCCCTGACAAAGATGTCTATATCCTAATCCTTAATACCGGTGAATGTTACTTATATGGCAAACAAACAAACATAAATATTTGCAGTCGGGGTTAAGATAAGAATTTTGAGATTAGAAAATTATCTAGGTGGGCCCAATGTAATCTCAAGGATTTTTGTAAGAGACAGGACATCACAGAAAAAGGTAATGTGATAATGGAAGCAGAGATTGAGGTGATATAGCCAGGAACCATGCTAGCAGCCTCTGGACTCTATGAAGCAAGAAGCCATCTTTGATGAAATTTTGAGTCTATCCCAGGGAAGCCATGTCAAGCAACTTACCTATAAGAAGGTAAATGAATAAATTTCTGTTGTTTTAAATTACTGTGCTGTGCTTAGTTGCTCAGTTGTGTCCAGCTCTTTGTGACCCCATTGACTATAGCCCCTTAGGCTCCTCTGTCCATGGGAATTCTCCAGGCAAGAATACTGGAGAGGGTTGTCATGCCTTCCTCCAAGGGATCTCCCAACCCGAGTATCAAATCCAGGTTTCCTATATTGCAGGTGGATTCTCTACTAACTGAGCCATTAGGAAGCCCTTTAAATCACCAAGTGCATGATAATTTGTTATATCAACAATTGGAAATTAATATATTTTTTTCTTACTGTACATGTATTTGAAGAGGACAAATATAATAACTTTAAAGTATGAAGTATTTATTTGTTATGTTTATTTATTTACCCTATTTGTTTGGCCATGTCAAGTCTTAGTTGCAGCATCCCTGGTTCCCATGCATTGGGAGCATGGAGTCTTAGCCACTGGACCACCAGGGAAGTACAGGGTATGAAGTATTTCAATTTCTTGTGAGGTTACTTTTTCATGAGCATATATCAAAGCTCATAAACTTTAAAAAGTAACTGATATAATTCTCCAGTATAATCATATTAAGCAGCTGCTATTTTAATCTGCATACTGACATACCTAAACAATAACAATAAGACATTTGACCTCAGAACTGATATTCTTAACAACTGACACTATACTGTCTATATGAAGTTATACTTAACTTCACCAAAATCTTCTCCTAAAATCTTAACAGAAATTCTATTAAAAAATCAACCATACATTAATGGCTCAAGTACCTCAAACAGTGGCTCTGTATCATCCTAGTGGGGTGGGATGGGGAGTGAGGTGTGAGGGAGGATCAAAAGGGAGAGGATATGGCTGATTCATGTTGAGGTTTGACAGGAAACAGCAAAATTCTGTGAAGCAATTATCCTTCAATAAAAAATAAAGTAATTAAAAAGAATCAATCATACATTATTTGAAAGAACTAAGGTAGAAAGTGAAAACAGTAATGGAAGAAACATAATTCAGCAAAGAATCTGAAATATGTGAATATGTCACCTTTCTGTCACACAAAGTGAAACTGTTTACTTTGGATAGGACTTGAACCCATGTGTGGTCATGACTCAAATCAAGCCAAAATCCACAGAGCCTGGTTTCAGGACCTAAAAGAGTTGAAGTTCTTGACATTTCATTGCAGAAAGAATTCAGTGATAGGCAAAGTGATATGTAAGAAGTGGATTTATTCAGAGAGAAATGCTCCACAGAGAGTGAATGCCACCTTGAAATGTGATGTGGTTAGCTTTTATGGGCTGGGTAATTTCATAGGCTAATGAGTGGGAGGATTATTCCAATTATTTGGGTGAAGAGGTGGGGATTTCCAGGAATTAGGCCACTGCCCACTTTTTGGTATTTGATGGTCGACCTTGGGAGTGTCATGGCACCTCTGGGTGTTTTATTTAGCTTGTTGATGTGTTACAATGAGTATATACTGAGGATCAAGGTCTAGTTGAAGTTGACTTGTCTGCCATTTTGTTGTTCAGTTGCTAAATCATGTCTAAATCTTTAGGACCCAATGGACTGCAGCACAACAGGATTCCTTGTCCTTCATATCTCCCGGAGTTTGCTGAAATTAGTGTCCATTGAGTCGGTGATGCTATCTAACCATCTCATCCTCTGTCACCCCCTTCTCCTTCTGCCCTCAGTCTTTCCCAGTATTAGAGTCTTTTTCAATGAATGAGCTCTTCGCATATGATGGCCAAAGTATTGGAGCTTCAGCGTGAATCCATTCAATAAATATACAGTTGATTTCCTTTAGGATTGACTGGTTCAGTCTCCTCACTTTCCAAGGAACTCTCGAGTCTTTTCCAGCACAATTTGAAAGCAACAATTATTTGGGACTCAGCCTTCTTTATGGTTGAAATCTCATATCTGTATATGTCTGCCACCTTGTAATATTTGATTCTAATCAGTTTATGTTGTGTCCTTAGGCTAAGTCATTTTTCAAAGGTTGTGCCCTTCTTCTTCCCTCCTGTTTCAAAAGCAAAAAGTTCTATGGAGCACTTAGCTTTCCAGTGACACACAGCTGACTATGTAAGACTGATGTGGTCATGAGCCAAATTTCTTCATTTTTTGGTTTTGACTCTTTTCTCATGGATTCCCTACATGTTTCTTCACTCTATGGAGATCCATTACTTAATATTCATTTAATAAATATTTATGGAACACTCCAAGTGATAGAGTTAGAAACTCTAATAGTAAATACATATTCTTGAAAGTGTTTTTATTACAAATGTGGTAAGGATTATAAACACCCTCACAAGTATCATCCTTATATCCTGATGTGAAAATTGAAGAAATTATTTATTATGCAAAGCCAGTCTTAAGAACTTAGAATTTATCATTTTACTATAGATATCATATTGATTACATCTGTATTGGTTTAAGCATATCTTGAGATATGCTCAAATTATTATAGCTATAATTTGTCTCAAATACGAAGGTACTCTGCAATGTTATTCCTGCTTTCTAATGTTATTAGAAATCCATATTAAATGTGAGAAGTTAGTCCTAAGGGCAAGACAATAGTAACTGGTTAAAAATAGTAACATGGTATTCCAAAAAAATTATCATTACTGTCACAACTCTCTTCTCTCCAAATCTACTCTTTTAATTACTGAAAGTCTTGCCATTTCTCTCCCTGGCCCCATTTTCCCCCAATGATCTATCTAAAACTGTACGTTCCACATGTCTTTTTTATACTCTGATATAAGAAAAGTGGCTTGTTTCACCACTAGAGCAATTTTTGTCTCAAGTATTAGAATGCCAACATGTAAATGTTCCACTGTAACTGGAATTTCAGGCTCTCTGGGTTATTTTTTAAATGGTTCTGGTTCTCAGCTCACCAGCTTATCACTTCTGCTTGTGCTACTTACTGTTAATGATGTAGACATATACTAAAATTTATTTCTGTCCTTATTATACATCATTTAGCAGAGAAAATTCCAGTAAAATATGTAAAGTCCAAAATGACAGGAGGAATATGATTTCATAGGCCTCTTGAAATTATGTGGGCAATATTAACATTTTCTGGCTGCATACTGTCCAAATTATCTTTATTGAGCAGGAGAATTTTCTTCTGTAGTTGATTTTTCTTCTTCAGCTGCAGTATTAGTATTTAAAAGCATAAATATCTTAGCTACAAGCTACTTGCTTCCTCTTGTTGGGGTTTTAACGTTTGAAAGTTTATGCCTTTGTTTACTAAAAATATAAGTTGTAGTTTCAATAGATGTTATTATTACATGCTATTAAAGTTGTCAGGCAACATTCTTATTATTTTTATTCTCTCCAATTTATCCTCTCCTATTTTTTAGCAGATCCTTCTATGTTAGTAAAGTATTTAAAGTGGGTTCTGCTATATTTACCATGATTACAGAAATATAAAATGCAATAATGATTGTAAAATGTTAAAGTCAGTCCACGGTGGCTAATATTGTGGGCGCTTGTTATAAACACCAAAAATCAATTTAGCTGAGAAAGAAAAGCTTGAATGTAAAGCAAGCTGCTGCTATGGGCTGTCACCCAATTAAAGTAGCTCAGTGCATCTTCAAAACAAAATAGTTAAGGGATGATGGATTAGGAAAAAATTAAGTGCTCCAGATACCTTTTGTAAAACTAAATTTAATTTTTCTCTCTTAGTTAAAAAGCTATTTTATCTCAGATATATCAAACAGTAGACCAAAGTGAATACTTCAATTTATTATGGCAACATTTTCTTCTAATTATTTTCAAGTGAAGAACTTAATTTCGTTATTTTCTGACTACTAAGTAGGACACTGTCTTTTTTATAAGTGAAAATTTACATTAGATGGTGATTGCAGCCATGAAATTAAAAGACGCTTACTCCTTGGAAGAAAAGTTATGACCAGTCTAGGCAGCATATTCAAAAGCAGAGACATTACTTTGCCAATGGAAGTCCATCTAGTCAAGGCTATGGTTTTTCCAGTGGTCATGTATGGGTGTGAGAGCTGGACTGTGAGGAAAGCTGAGCACTGAAGAATTGATGCTTTTGAACTGTGGTGTTGGAGAAGACTCTTGAGAGTCCCTTGGACTGTAAGGAGATCCAATCAGTCCATTCTGAAGGAGGTCAACCCTGGGATTTCTTTGGAAGGAATGATGTTGAAGCTGAAACTCCAGTACTTTGGCCACCTCATGTGAAGAGTTGACTCATTGGAAAAGACCCTGATGCTGGGAGGGATTAGGGGCAGGAGAAGGGGAAGACAAAGGATGAGATGGCTGGAATGCATCACTGACTTGATAGACATGAGTCTGAGTGAACTCCAGGAGTTGGTGATGGTCAGAGAGGCCTGGTGTGCTGTGATTTATGGGGTAGCAAAGAGTTGGACACGACTGAGAGACTGAACTGAACTGAAGTGAACCATGTAAATTATCATAGGCTCATAATGCTAAAGATTATTTTCTACAAAATGATTTCTCAAATGCTTTGATATTATTGCACAGAATGCATGCATGCTCAGACTCTCAGTTGAGTCTGATTCTTTGTGACTGCCATGGACTGTAGCCTGCCAGGCTCCTCTGTCCATGCGATTCTCCAGGCAAAAATACTGGAGTGGGTTGCCATGTCCTCCTCCAGGGTATCTTCTCAACCCAGAGGTCAAACCCATGTCTCCTGAGTCTCCTGCATTAGCAAGTGGATTTTTTTTTTTTTTTTTTTTTTTTACCACTGAGCCACCTGGGAAGCTCACTGAAGAGAATGTTACCAACCTAACATAATGTTATAAAAGAAAATAAATTTTGAAAGCTATTTATAGTCAAGGATAAAAAACATAATAAAACTTTATCTGGCAACTATCATATGGAACTATAACTTAGAGACATATTTCTCATGCTATGAGGTTATTGGGGGCAGTTTCCTTGTGTATTTGGGAATATACATGTGTTCTATAAATGAATCCTGAAAAGGGACCACATTTTCTGTCTGGGTTTTGTTTGTTTGTTTGTTTTGATTTTTATTCTAGTAGCTATCTTCTATAGTTTGTACATCACTTATTGTTGGATCTGGGATATAACAACCTGTGCACAACTTATCAAATGGGTCTTAACTGTCACATATGCCAGCAGAAGATTAGAGACTGCTGAGTCAAAGAGGGAAGGTTTTATTACTCACAGCATAGCAAGCAGCATGCCCATCCGGATATCTGTATTACCACATTTCACTGTCCCTGAGTCTCATGGAGCCACCGTGAGGCAGCCCAGCAGCCCACAGATTCAGTATTCATGCTGTATATAGAGTGTGTTTCTTCACAGTTGAGGAATACAGACCTTGGAGAATCTACTGGTTTTATATCAAGCAATAAGCGAATCTGCTCTTTGGTCTATAATATCTCATCCCTCAAAGTTGCCTGCTGCAAACACAACGCTGAGAAATGGCATAAGTAAAGAGCTGTCAGGTCCTTATATTCTTAGCATACTCTGCAAGACATAGGAAAACAAAAACCAAGAGTGAATTTCCAGCACGCACATAACTCCTCTCTCTCTCTCACAAAATAGAAACAACTGATGACTTACCTTTTATACAGCTGTAGCATATTTTGGAAAAAAATTTAAGAGTACTAGTGATGTATAAGTGATATATGTCTATATATTTCTAGATGAATTTGTCCTATTTTAGAAAAGATGGAGTACTTGAAGAAAGCTGAAACTATAAAATTCCCCATTTTGCTCATATACTAAAAATGTAAAACTTTAATTATAAAATTTAAATTTTTAAGCAAGCTAACTTTGCTTAACTACTTAAGTAGTTTTTAATCTATTTGTTTATTTTTGGTTGTGCTGGGTCTTTGTTGCTGCACGTGGGCTTTTTCTAGTTACCATGATTGGGCGCTACACTTTCTTGAGGTGCACAGGCTTCTCATTGCAATGGCTTCTCTTATGAAGAGCCCAGGCTCTTGGCACGTGGCTCATTAGTTGCAGTGTGCTGGCTTGGTTGCTCTGCATGGCATGTGGAATCTTGGATCAGGGATTAACTCCTTGTCCCCTGCTTTGGCAGGTGAATTCTGATCCACTGAGCCACTAGAGAAATCCAAATTAACTGTTAAATGATATAATAGGGTGTCATACTAGTTTAGGATTTGCAGGTAACTGAAAAGTTTTCAGCATGTAAACAAAGCATGCAATTACTTGTTTCTTAAATTTTCAGAAATAACAATGTCCCATGGAAGCATTTAAGGATAAAATCAATAATCAAGTATCGTAATTAAGACATCTGTTTATCTGACTATGAGAGTGCTAGATTACACTATATATGACTATAGTTACTGTATTAC
>SJYC01076072.1:0-11104 GCA_006408675.1 Madoqua kirkii | reverse complement strand
TATATATAGTTAACTTTAAAAAGTTTAAAAGATGGAGAGGTAAACTGAGAAAATAGATTTATTTTTCTTATTCTTTTATTAGCATCATATTGAAAAATAAATATATAAACCAACATTAGATTTAAAGTGAAATCACTTAATAGTGCTTATTGAGATTTCTATTAATTGCAGACTGGTTGGAAAAGAAAAGTGCTGCAAAACTCTGTACTATTTCTTAACATTTCCTAGGTAATAACAGTAATAAACATTTACATGAGCAAAAATAAAGTTGGGTCAGAATAAATGTAAATACTTATTTGTGGTTGATTGATAAAGTAGTAATTAATAATAAATATCCCCAGGACTGGACACAAAAAAGTGCATTTTGGGTTAAGTGTGACCAAAAAAAGGCTTCTAGGATAGCGAAACTATTGACTAATCCAGTCCACCTTCTTAGAGGTGGGCTGCAAGCAATGTATTCATTTTCTGTTTTTTCTGTAAAAATTACTATAATCTTGTTGACTTAAAACAACACAGTCATTTATAATCTTACAATGGTAAAGATCAGAAGTCTCAAACTGGTCTTGTTAGGCTAAAACAAAGGTGTCTGCACAGGTGCATTTCCTTTGACTCTTGTGAAAGCTTTTAAAGCTGTTCCTCTGTACAACTTGTCCAGTTTCTTAAAGAGGCCCCCTGGTGAATATATTTGGCCCACTCAGATAGTATAGGACAATCTCTTTACTTTACATTCAACTGATTATCAAACTTAATGATCTGCATATTTAATTCTCCTTTTCTATGTAACAGCACATGCTCACAGGTTTCAGGGAGTAGAACATGGAGATTTTGTTGAGGGAGGATCACAATTATTATCCATTAGATCATAGAAAAAGCAAGAGGATTACAGAAAACTTCTGCTTCATTGACTATGCTAAAGCCTTAGACTGTGAATCACAACAAACTGTGGAACACTTTTAAAAAGATGAGAATATCAGACCATCTTACCTGTCTCCTGAGATATTTGTATGCAGATCAAGAAGCAAAGTTAGAACCAGACAAGGAGTACATCAAGGCTATATATATTGTCACCGTGAATATTTAACTTATATGCAGAGTACATCATACAAAATGCTGGGCTGGATGAAGCACAAGCCACAGACAAGATTGCTGGGTGAAATATCAATAAACTCAGTTAGGCAGATGACACCACACTCATGGCAGAAAGCAAATTCATGTCAGTGTATGGCAAAACCAATACAGTATTGTAAAGGAAAATAAAGTAAAAATAAAAATTAAAAAAAAAAAGATTCAAAGAGCCTCTTGATTAAATGTAAAACAGGAAAATGAAAAAGTTGGCTTAAAACTCAACATTCAGAAATCTAAGATCATGGCATCTGGTCCCACCACTCCTTTGCAAATAGATGGGGGCAGAATGGAATAAGTGACAGACTTTATTTTCTTGGGCTCAAAAATCACTGCAGAAGATGACTGCGGCTATGAAATTAAAAGATGCTTGCTCATTGGGAGAAAAGCTATGACCAACCTAGACAATGGGTTAAAAAGCAGAAATATTACTTTGCCAACAAAGGTGTGTCTAGTCAAAGCTATGGTTTTTCCAGTAGTCACATATGAATGTGAGAGTTGGACCATAAAGAAAGTTGAATGCCAAAGAACTGATGCTTTTGAACTGTGGTGTTGAAAAAAAGCCTTGAGAGTCTTGAGAGTTCAGAATAGGAGAGTCTCTTGGACTGCAAGGAGATCAAATCAATCTATCTTAAAGGAAATGAATCCTGAATTTTCCATGGAAGGATTGATGCTGAAATTGAAGCACCAAGACTTTTTGGCCACCTGATGCGAAGAGCTGATTCATTAGAAAAGACCCTGAATGCTGGGAAAGACTGAAGGCAGGAGGAGAAGGGGACAACAGAGAATGAAATGGCTGGATGGCATCTTTAATACAATGGGAATGAGTTTGAATGAGCTCCAGGAGATGGTAAAGGACAGGAAAACTTGGTGTGCTACAAGTCCATAGGGTCACAAAGAATTGGACACGACTGAATGACTGAACAGCAATGACAACACTGTTATTCTCCCTGCCACATTAAGTAACTATAGTATGAAAAAGTGAAAATGTTAGTTGCTCAGTAGTGTCCAACTTGGACTGTAGCCCACCAGGCTTCTCTGTTCATGGAATTCTCCAGGCAAGAATACTTGAATGGGTAGCCATTTTTTTCTTCAGGTAATCTTCAATGCGCAGAGACTGAACTTGGGTCTCCTGAATTGCAGGCATATTCTTTGCCATATGAGCCACCATATAGAGGATATAATATGGTCTTAAATGTTATGATGTGATGGCAAAAGCAGGAATTAATATTGTGAGGAAAGACAGAGGAACAAATGTCCTTATGTAAAGAAAAGTTGAGGGTAAATCATATTGGTTGAGATGATATTGCTGCATGTTTAGAGGTGTTTTTGACCATAATTTGGGGAATAATGGTAATTTTTAATATTTAGTCTTATTTTTAATTCAGCCTAAATTGAATTCAAATTTATTTTATTTAATATTTTTTCTTGGAGCTAATATTTTTTTACCTCTCATTATGTTATATTTCATGATACATTTAGCAGGATTGTTAATTTGTCCTTCTTTTTACCATAAAAAACTTCTACTTGGCTATGTCATCCAGTTAATATGTATCATTAAGAAATGTTTTATTAATTTGATATAGTAAGCAGATGCTAGACAAGAAAGAAACTACAAAATGTATCCTTGCTGTCAAAAATGAGAAAAGTTCTTATTAATCTGGAAACATTTCAGTATCTGACTGAAACATTTCAGTGACCATGGGTAAAGCTAAACTGTCCTAAAATGCTAAT
The DNA here is from genome assembly GCA_006408675.1 of Madoqua kirkii. Taxonomy (NCBI): domain Eukaryota; kingdom Metazoa; phylum Chordata; class Mammalia; order Artiodactyla; family Bovidae; genus Madoqua; species Madoqua kirkii. The sequence continues at coordinate 8,248 of SJYC01076072.1, read as the reverse complement.
TGCTGTTCAGTCGCTCAGTTGTATCTGACTCTTTGGGACCCTATGGACTGTAGAGCACCAGGCTTCCTTGTCCTTCATCATCTCCTGGAGCTTACTCAAACTGACGTCCATTGAGTTGGTGATGCCATCCAAACATCTTGTCCTCTGTTATCTCCTTCTCCTGCCTCAGTCTTTCAAGCATCAGGCTCTTTTCTAATGAGTCAGGCCTTCACATCACGTAGCCAAAGTATGGAGCTGCAGCTTTAGCATCAGTCCTTTCAATGAATATCTGGGATTGATTCCCTTTACTATTGACTGGTTCAATCTCCTTGCACTCCAAAGGACTCTCAAGAGTCTTTTCCAACACTGTAGTTCAAAAGCATCAAATCTTTGGGACTCAGCTTTCTTTATGGTCCAACTCTCACATCCATACATGACTATTGGAAAACCCATAGCTTTAACTAGATGGACTTTTGTTGACATAGACCTTTGTTGGCAAAGTAATATCTCTGCTTTTTAATATGTTGTCTAGGTTGGTCATATCTTTTCTTCCATGGAGGAAGTTTCTTTTAATTTCATGGCTGCAGTCATCCTCTGCAATGATTTTTGAGCCCAAGAAAATAAAGTCTGTCACTCTTTCCATTGTGTCCCTATCTATTTGCCATTAAATGATAGGACCAGATGCCATGATCTTAGATTTTTGAATGTTGAATTTTCAGCCAGCTTTTTCACTTTCCTCTTTCACCTTCATCAAAAAACTCTTTAGTCCTCTTTGCTTTCTGCCATAACGGTGGTTTCATCTGCGTATCTGAGGTTATTGATATTTCTCCTAGTAGTCTTGATTCCACCTTGTGCTTCATCAGGCCTTGCAATTTACATGATGTACTCTCTGCCATGTTTACTCATTCAGCCATGTCTGACTCTTTGTGACCCCATGGGCTGTAGCCCTCCAGGTTCCTCTGTCCATGGATCCTTCTGGCCAGAACACTGAAGTAGGTAGCTTCTCCCTTTTCCAGAGGATCTTTCAAACCCAGGAATCAAACTCAGGTCTCCCATATTCCATATAGATTCTTACTGAGCTACCAGGGAAGCCCTGAGCTACCAGGGAAGCCCTGTGCATATATAAGTTAAATAAGCAGGTGACAGTATTCAGCCTTGATATACTTCTTTCCCAATTTGTAAACCAGTCTGTTGTTCCATGTCTGGTTCTAACTGTTGCTTCTTCACCTGCATAGAAAACACTATAGATGTTCCTAAAAACCTTAAATAGAACTACCATGTGATTCAATAATTCCACTTCTGAATATATATAAGAAGGAAACAAAAATCACCATTTCAGAGACATCTATAACTCCATGTTAACTCCAGCCTCTTAACAATAAAGTGACCCTTACCAGATGAATGGATTTACAAAAAAGGATATATATGTATGTTTATGTATATAATATATGAAACTAGGTAATAAACTGGTAAAAACATAATTTTGCAATATATTAAGTCATTATGCTGTACACTTAAGATATACTGCTACATGTCAATTATGTAAATAAAACTGAAAGAAATAAAGTCAACCAAAAATGAAAGACAAGAAAATATTTATTTAGTTCCTAGTCTTGGACAAACTTTGATTTTTAAAGGAATATTTAACATATGAACATAAATTTAAATACTTATTCATAATTCTTTATTCAAACTTTTTCTGAGAAATGTCATGGAAAGCATTTCATCTTATTTATTAAAATGAATCAAGGATCATTTTACTGTGACTTTCTCCATCTTCCTCTTTCTTAGTAAATGAGATGTTCTAAACAAGCCAAATTCAATCTGAAAAATCACACAGTGAATACTGTGATTTGCTACATTATGGTAGAAGTGTGTGTGTGTGTGTGTGTGTGTGTGTGTTTGTGTGTGTTTGATTAATGGCTGTAGGAGCAGGGTAGAAAATACAGGAATCTACTTTCAAATAACTTACAATATGTTGAGTAAAAGTGGGGGACAGATTGCTATGAAACACTTAGAATTACTTAGTTCTACAAGTCCTACAAGTCAGTGATTATGACTGAGGGATTAAATTCAAAGAGGGAAAAGCCCATTTGAGCTGGGTTTTTACAGGCAGAAAAGAATATGTAAAAACAGTATTCTAGGCTTAGGAAACAGTGAAAAGATTCAAGGTATATTTGGGGATCTGTATATTTTTAATCAAGCAATAAATTCCCAAGAAATTTATGATAAATTCATAGTAGTTATAAAAGCATTTCTACCTTTGCTGAATGCCATATCTCAAATGCTGACATTTCTTGTTTACTTTTTGAGACATAAGTCAAAGCATAGAAAAGAAAACAAAAACCCCAAAGCTAGATAAAATTAACTGACCAGAATAAAATAAAGTTCTGAAAAAGGTATACACAAAAGTGAAATAAATCAGACACACACAAAAAAGATATATACTGAATGACCTCATTTATATGACATCTAAAATAATCATACAACCAGAAAGCCGATGAGTAGAATAGTGGGAAGTAGAAGAAGTGGGAAGTAGAATAGTGGGAAGTGAAGAAATGGTGGTCAGAGTATAAATCTTCATTTATATAAGATAAATGAGTTCTGGAGATCTACCATATAGCATGGTGCCCATAGGTAACAATAACATATTGTATACTTAAAATTTTTTATGAGGGTAGATCTTACATTAAGTGTTCTCAGCACACACACATATAAACCTCACCATTATCATAATTATCATCATCACGGCGGGGGGGCAAGAAGAAGCTTTGGGAGGTTATGGATATATCTATGGCATTAATGGTGGTAATCATTTTGTGGGTGTATGATTATCCCCAAACTTATGGAATTGCTTACCTTAAATATGTAATCAATTTTAAAATGTCAGTCATATCTCAACAAACTGTAAAAATGTATATTAAATACTTGTTTTAAATTAAAAATAAAATATTCATAAAGAATATAATAATACCACTATGTAAATTAAGGTCTCACAACAGTTAACAAACATTCTATCACATTGAGTAAATTAGATTTCTAGACAAAGATCACTGTTAGTACTTGAGACGGCCTTAAAGAAATTTAACTCAGTGGAGGTGAAAAGAAATGAAGGAGAGCATTTTCTTGACAATAAACAAACAAACAAACAAACAAACATACAGTTATGTGGCATGAAAGTAGAATATTATAGGTAAGAGTAAGTCACTCAGTTTCACTTGACCAGGAGTATCCTGTAAGGAAGTTGTGGAGGTCACAGTTTGAAAAGTGTATTATAGATGTTAATCCAAGAACACTAGGATAAGATGCTTATATTTATAGAGTAGAAAGTTAAAGTCCTCTGGAACGTGTGTATTTGTGTGTTTTTTTATGACTTGTATGATCATTAATTTCATATGTGAAGCTCATCTCACACGCTAGCAAAGTAATGCTCAAAATTCTCCAAGCCAAACTTCAGCAATACGTGGACCATGAACTTCCAGATGTTCAAGCTGGTTTTAAAAAAGGCAGAGGAACCAGAGACCAAATTTCCAACATCCACTGGATCACTGAATATCAAGAGAGTTCCAGAAAAACATCTACTTCTGCTTTATTGACTATGCTAAAGACTTTGACTGTGTGGATCACAATAAGCTCTGGAAAATTCTGAAAGAGATGGAAATACCAGACTACTTGACTTGCCTCTTGAGAAATCTGTATGCAGGTCAGGAAGCAACAATTAGAACTGGACATGGAACAACAGACTGGTTCCAAATAGGAAAAGGAGTATGTCAAGGCTGTATATTGTCACCCTGCTTATTTAACTTACATGCAGAGTACATCATGAGAAACTCTGGGCTGGAGGAAGCACAAGCTAGAATCAAGATTGCTGGGAGAAGTATCAATAACCTTAGGTATGCAGATGACACCACCCTATGGCAGAAAGAGAAGAGGAACTAAAGAGCCTCTTGATGAAAGTGAAAGAGGAGAGTGAAAAAGTTGGCTTAAATCTCAACATTCAGAAAATGAAAATCATGGCATCCAGTCCCATCACTTCATGGGAAATAGATGGGGAAACAATGGAAGACTTTCCTTTTTAGGACTCCAAAATCACTGCAGATGGTGATTGCAGCCATGAAATTAAAAGATGCTTGCTCCTTGGAATGAAAGTTATGACCAACCTACACAGCATATTAAAAAGCAGAGCCATTACTTTGCCAACAAAGATGCATCTTGTCAAGGCTATGGTTTTTCCAGTGGTCATGTATGGATGTGAGAGTTGGACTATAAAGAAAGCTGAGTGCTGAAGAAATTATCCTTTTGAACTGTGCTGTTGGAGAAAACTCTTGTAAATCCCTTGGACTGCAAGGAGATTCAACCAGTCCATCCTAAAGGAGATCAGTGTTGAATATTCATTGGAAGGACTGATGTTGAAACTGAAACTCCAGTTTTTTGGCCAACTGTTGAGAAGCACTGACTCATTTGAAAAGACTCTGATCCTGGGAAAGACTGAGGGCAGGAGGAGAAGGCGATGACAGAGGATGAGATGGTTTGGTGGCATCACTGACTCAATGGACATGAGTTTGGGTAAGCTCCAGGAGCTGGTGATGGACAGGGAAGCCTGGCATGCTGCAGTCCATAGGGTCACAAAGAGTCAGACATGACTGAGTGACTGAACTGAACTGATGATGGTTAATTTCATATGTCAAGGTCACTGGCCTAAGAGATGCTTCAAATCTGAAAAGACAGCATTTGATTCAGGAGGAAGAGATCCGCCATCACCAATGAAGACAAGCATCATCTAATTTAAGGGCTGCTACTGATGCTGCTAGCAGTTGTATCTGACTCTGCACAACCCTAGAAATGGCAACTCACCAGACTCCCCCATTCCTGGGATTTTCCAGGCAAGAAAACTGGAGTGGTTGCCATTTAAGGGCTAGAATAGAGCAAAAAGCCTGGGGAAGGGGGAATAATCTCTCTTTCTTCTTAACCTGAGACAAACATCCTTCTTTGGTTGTCCAAGATCAAAGCTCCTGATTCTTGGGCCTTCAGACTCCAAGACTTATACCAGCCACACTCTGGTTCTCAGGCTTTGGGATTCAGACTGAATTATGCACCTGATTTCATGGTGCTTCAGTTTGTAGATGGCAGACTGTGGATTTCCTGGCCTCTGTAAATACATGAGTCAATTCCTATAATAAATCTCTTCATATGTGCTTATATATATATAACCTAAATGATATAACCTAAGATAACCTAAATGATATATATATCATCTTAGGCAGTCATTCTTGCCTAAGAGATAAATGCAGTTTATAGAGATATATAAAATTGCAAAAAATAAAGTAGAAATGTGTGAGCAACAACTAAGCAATAAGTTAAAATAAGTTCAGTACAAAGCATGCACATTAATTGCGAAAAGTGAAATGCAATAGTAAGGTGTAACTTCCAAATGTTTATTTGTATGCATTTCTATAGCCTATTTGTTTTTATGATATCAAAAATTATGTATATAGGTTTATAATATATTAATACTGATTGTTCTTCCATGACACATTATGGAATCCTCTTAGATCAGTATATGCAGAACTGACTCATTTGTTTACTTTTTTAAAAGTTCTATTAATATTTGTTTAATATATATACAGGAAATTTCACATGTAATTGCATAGTAAGATAAATGGTCACAAAGCAAACTTTTCAATAGAATCAGATCCCAGATCAAGAAACAGAAAATTAACAGTGCTCTAGAAGTCCCAGCTAGAGTTTCTTTAAGGTCTAAGTTATCAGATTTTGAAATTTATTTGTATATAGATTCTTTTGCTCAACTTTATACTTGTGAAGCTTATTTGTAATATTACATATCACTGTAGAATATTCTCATTCAGTTCAGTTCAGTTCAGTCGCTCAGTCTTGTCCAACTCTTTGCGACCCCATGAATCGCAGCACACCAGGCCTCCCTGTCCATCACCAACTCCTGGAGTTCACTCAGACTCACGTCCATCGAGTCAGTGATGCCATCCAGCCATCTCATCCTCGGTCGTCCCCTTCTCCTCCTGCCCCCAATCCCTCCCAGCATCAGAGTCTTTTCCAGTGAGTCAAAGCTTTGCATGAGGTGGCCAAAGTACTGAAGTTTCAGCTTTAGCATCATTCCTTCTAAAGAAATCCCACATTCTTATTACTGTTTTAATATTCTTTTGTGTGATTCTACCATAATTTATTCACACAATTTACTATTAATGACCATTTGGGAGTGTTCCAGTTTGTAAATAATAGTAGCTGTGCTACTATGAATACATTTGTTCATGTCTGACACACATGCACATAGATACATATATAAATGCACACATTTATATTTCTGTTGGAATAGAATTACTGGACCTTGGTATACTCATTTGTTCAGCTTCAAGTTACTTCCGGACTGTTTCAAAAATGTTTATACAATGGAATCACCCCACCAAAAATGTATGAAAGTGCTAGTTGATTCACCTCCACTTTAACACTTTATTTATTCTGTCTCTTTTACTTGACATCTTCCAGTGAGATTGTGAAACTGTTGTGGATTTATTTTGCATCTACCTGTTGGCTAATAAGATTGAGTACTATTTCCTATGTTTATTACCATTTGGTTATTCTCTTTTAAAATTTAAACATATCCCTTGATTTTTTTTAATTAGCTCACTTGCCTTTTACTTATTGAAAAGTATTGTAACAGTACTTTACATATGGTACTATATTAACTATACTGTACACTAAAGATATTTCTTTCACTCTTGCCTTTTTATCTTGCCTGTTTACTTTAAGCTGTGTGTGTGTGTGTTTGGAACTGAGTGGCTATTGTCTAAAAATTTTCTGACTTGCTAGGCTTTTTCCTGGTAATTTTGCTAGAGAGGCCAAAGTTTGGTTGGATCTTGGTTTGTCTGAGTCTCTTGGCATTTGTGGGATCTAGGAGGCAAAAAGAAAATCCATGGAACACTACTACATTGTTCTTACATCCTGAGGTCCCTAACCTATCTGCCTTCTCATTATTTTTGAAAGTCTTGTGTTCATTTTATGTATAATGTACACATCTGACAGTTGTAGTAAATGGAAAGAATAGGGAAAATATATCTTCTCAATTAGCCAGAAAAGAGAGTGCAATGTGAATACCTATTTTTAAATTAGCAGTTTTCAAGGAATTTAATATTAATAATATATCTCTTTTATTTTTAAAAGATCTGTCTTTAGAAGAATGTGGATGACTTGTCTTTTTCAAGAAAATTAAACCACTGTGTTTGGAAGAATGATTTCAGCAAATATATGTGGTTATTTATCCATCTGTAGCAGCTTAATAAATCCAAGGAAAGAATTCCCATAGATTTGAATCAACTGAGATGCTATGTCAGCTCTAAAGCACTTGAATCACCCAAAATATTTGTTTATGAAGATTTTGTGTATTTATTAATTTGATCTCACTTTTCTTCAGAATAATTAGCCATCTATTTAATAGTGTATTTTAGGCTTACTATTATACAAATTCAACTTAGATATATTTTAACTCTCACAATTTAAGAGACTATTGACAAAATATTGTATTTTTACAATTTGAAATCTGTAGATAAAATTGAATCCTCTTTTGATTTGCTAACACTAAGTATTTTTGTCATGATCTTTTATAACATTCCAAATCTTGCTTAGCAGTATCTTGTACATAGTTGATACTCAGATTTGCTGATTTTTATTTCCATACATTAAGGATTTCACTCATGTTTTACTAATACACTTGTATTCCTGTCAAATTGTATGGTATTTTTGTTATACTTTGGGCTTCCCTGGTGGCTCAGAGGTTAAAGCATCTGCCTCCGATGCAGGAGACCCGGGTTCAATCCCTGGGTCGGGAAGATCCCCTGGGTAAGGAAATGGTAACCCACTCCAGGAATCAAACTTTTATCTCCTGCCTGGGCAGGTGTGTTCTTTACCACTGAACCACCCTGGAAGACCCTTCCTTGGTTATGTAAATAGAAATCAAGGTTATGTTTTTATTCATGACAACTCAGACTAATAAATTAAAATTTAAATTGGTTTATTAAATTTCCAGAGCATAAAGTTATATTTTTAAAAGAAGATTAATGGGCAGATAGTATTTATTTCCTTTGGAGGTAATCAATTACTGATTATTTTGCTGAGAAGCTTCTTTGAATAAAATAAAGCAGTTCCTGCAGAGTAGCCTGGAATGTCTCCAAAGAGAATAATCTAACTGTTGTAACAAAGGTTATCCCCAAACTACTGTTAAGTAGTTAGAATAGGAAAC
>SJYC01076071.1:0-10931 GCA_006408675.1 Madoqua kirkii | reverse complement strand
TTACTGATTATTTTGCTGAGAAGCTTCTTTGAATAAAATAAAGCAGTTCCTGCAGAGTAGCCTGGAATGTCTCCAAAGAGAATAATCTAACTGTTGTAACAAAGGTTATCCCCAAACTACTGTTAAGTAGTTAGAATAGGAAACAGAAGTCCAGAATGGTGGTGGCTAAAAGATAAGTAAGGGAAAAGCCCACAAAAATAGAACAAAGTAAGATCCAAGGACCTCAGGTAGAACACTCTTCCCTTCTCGTCTTTTGGGTCAGCATGCCCTCATGCCTCAAGGATGTATTTTCCTTTTATTTTCTAAATAAAACTAAGCTGTAACATGGAGCTGTAATACTAATCTGTCCAAGAGCTATAAAATGGTCTGTGTCAAATTTTTGTTGAGATGAGACAGAACTGAGGAAATTACCCACTCCCTTGACATCTATGGTGCCATGACTCCAATTTAACCTGGCTGAAACAACCTCGGTGCAGCCACAACAAGGAGGAGGCCAAGCACAGCAGGAGCCCAACTTAGCAAAAGTTGCTGTGGTAGAAATGGAACATGAAGAAAACTCAGTGCAGGGGAAGTGACAAGAAGACCATTGTGTTGGAAACTGGGACAGTGAAAAAAGAACTCAGCAGAAAGCTCATGCAGCTCAATCTCAGATTCCAGGAAACTTCCAGTTAAGGTAGAAGGTCCTTACTCCTATGGTTGGAAGGACATATGACTAACAAAATCTTAATTCCTATGCAATCTCTCATTTCTTGTTTCCTTGAACCACCCCTGCAAACAGGTGAGCAGCAGTGGGTGTGACTGCTGTGTGTCACTCAGTGTGACTTTGGAGAGGCTACTCCTCAGTATGTCCCAAAGTCACTATCTGCTGAGCCCCAGTAATTGCCTGGGAAAGGTTGTCACACCTCAACTTGCTCAGGGATCTGCCAGTCCAGGGGTCCCAAAAGGTTGTCACACCTTGACCTTCCTGGGGATTCAGTTTCCAAGAGGCTGGCATGCCTCAGCCTGCCTGGGGATCTACACACTGACCCAGGGACACCTGGCTCTCAGGTCGCAACAGTACTGGGTAGGATAAGCTTCAAAGACTCACCCCTGAGGAAGTCCCCCCATGGAGACTGAAGGAGGCCTATTAGTCTTTTTTTTTTTTCTTTGCCTCCCTATCATGACTGTCTTTCAGATGGCAAATAACAAATCCATTTCCTGGCAGATACATGTGAGATGCATCCTTGATAGCTGGAAGCTGTTTGATCCTCTAACTATAAGGAGAAGTTGCTTAAAATTCTTTTGTGCCACTTCGTGGCCACAGTATCCTCTGGGGGATGAGGAACATTAGCCTGAGGATGGGAGTTTAAATTACAATACCATCCTGCATCTAGAATTCTACAAAAGACAAGGGAAATGGACAGAGATCTCCTATGTCCAAATTTTCTTCCAACTAAGAGATATGAAGAAATTCTGTCTTAAGTATGGGATTGTTGTATGCCCTAAAAGTGAGTCTACTAGGCAAATGGTGTTAGGTACAGACAACCAAGAGAAGAAACCTCTCTCTCAACCCCCCCTCCCTAGTGAAGGCTCACCTCCCACACCCCAGAAGAGACTGAAGCCTCCCACAGCTCCCGAGTTGCCTGGTGCTCCTTACTTGTATCCAAAAGCACCTCCATATCTGGGAGCACTCCCTCCATAAAAGTCAGCTCGAAAACTCCCCTTAGCTGAAACTGGAGGAGAATTCAGACCAAATCGGGTCCATAAGCCCTTCTCCCTCTTAGAACTAAGACAGATCAAACAAGACCTGGGAAGCTATACAAATGACCCAGGCAAATATATAGATACATTCCAACATATTACCTTGGGCTTTGACTTGACATGGAAGGATATCATGGTCATATTCAGTCAAACTTTATCTGACCCTGAGCTTACTAGGATCATAAAGGAAGCCTGAAGGTATGCAACAGGGCTTCACGTGTCAAGTGATAAATACCCAGTAGGGGAAACTGCAGTCCCCTCCTCAGATCCTAATTGGAATTATAACGACCCTGAGAACATCTGGGAAAGGGATCATTTTTTAATCTGTGTGAAGGCAGGACTGAAAGCAGCCCAGAAAAAAGTAATCAGCTATGCCTGGGTCTCAGCAATAACTCAGGAGCCCAATGAGAACCCCATTGCCTTCTGGAAAGGCTAAAAGAGGCCTTCCAAAAGTTTTCCAATCTGGACTTAGACTCTTACGAGGGACAAGTGATTTTAAAGGACAAATTCCTGTCCCAATGTGCATCAGATAGCAGAATAAAGCTACAACAGCTACAGGAGCAGGACCCTTCTTCCTCTTTAGATGAGATGGTCCAGACAGCCAACAATACCTTTTATAACAGAGAACAGGAGAAGGAGGCCAAGGCCCAGGAGAGGGAGAAAGGGAAAGAGAAAAGGCATGCCCAGATGCTGGCTTCCCTCCAGGGAAGCCATATGGCAAACCCGAGTCCTTGAAGGACAAGGCATGAGGCAAATGCCTAATTGGTAGACAGGTGAGGCATTGGGCCTAGAGTGTCCAAACCGTGACAAGTCTCCTAAAATAGATTGTTATAAATGACATCAACTGGGACATTGGGTAGCACTGTGCCTTCAGGACCTAAGGTCCTAGGACCCTCAAAGTCAAGCACCAATCCTTCCCTCACGATGGTTCAACAGGACTGAAGTGGCTTGCTCCAGGCAGCCTGCCTGTTGCAGATAAGCCATCACAGGGCTGGAGCCAAAGGTGCAACTGAATGTGGCAGGTATGTCTGAGAATTTCTTGGCTGACACAGGGCTACCTACTCTGTCTTGATCTCCTACTCCAGAGCCTTCTCCTCCCAAACGTGTACCATTTTGGGTGCTATAGGAAAAACAGCTAAAAGATACACCCGAGTGAATCACCTGAATCTTCAACTTCTTTGTTGCTGGGATGGATAAACATTTTCCCACAAGTTTCTGGTGGTCCCTGAGTGTCCTACTCCCTTATTAGAAAGAGATATGTTCACTAAACTGGGGACCACCCTTGTGCTGGGAAGCTTTTCAGCCCTTAGAGCCCTACAGCTTCTGGTTACTACTGAAGAACCCATAGCACCTTCTCCAATAGAAAGGGACCAAAAACTGTGGGAAGACAAAATTGACCCCCGGTTGTGGGGCCAGGGGACTCCTGGACAAACCCATGAAGCTGAACCAGTCATCATTGTTCTCCAAGATCCCACTCAGTTTTCCCAACGGGAAACGATATCCTCTCAAAAGAGTAGTTTGTGGGGGGTGACAACCTTCAATAAATACAGTAATTGCTTGTGGGCTATTGCTGCTAAGTTGCTTCAGTCGTGTCTAACTCTGTGTGACTTCATAGAAGGAAGCCCACCAGGCTCCCTGTCCCTGGGATTCTCCGGGCAAGAACACTGGAGTGGCTTGCCATTTCCTTCTCATCCAATTCGCCATGTAACACCCCAATCCTCTCAGTAAAGAAAAAGGATGGAACCTGGTGAATGGTTCAAGATCTCTGGATCATAAATGAAGCTGTAGTCTCTCTCCATCCCACAGTACCCAATGCCTATATAATCTTGGGAGAAATCCCACCCTGTGTCAAGTTTACAGTCTTGGATCTCAAAGTTTTTTTTTTTTTTTTTTTTTTTGCATACTACTGACTAAAGAATTCTAATACCTTTTTACCCTGGAGTGGGAGGTCCCAGGAGAAAAACACCAACAGATGACTAGGACAGTATTACTTCAGGGGTTCAGAAATAGCCCCCACCTGTTTGGACAGGCCCTTAGCCAGGATATCCTAGATCTGCACCTAGGACCTTGTGGGAAACTATTATAATACATAGATGACCTACTAATCTACTCTCCAGATGATAAAAATGCCCAACCACATGCAATTCAGGTTCTAAACTTTTTTGGCAGAGAGGGAGTATAAAGTCTCCTGTGCTAAGGCACAGATGATCAAGACAAAGATCACTTACCTGAGAATTCAGATTACACATAGGTCCAGGAGGTTGTCCTCTGGGCACAAGGAATCCTCCAGTTGCCCTCTGCCATGACTGGAAATCCATTGCAAGCTTTCATAGGGCTAACTGGGTACTGTAGAATCTAGTACCCAGATTCTAGCCCCTGTGTCAACCAAGAAATTCTCAGACCTACCTGCCACATTCAGTTGCACCCTTGGCTCCAGCCCTGTGATGGCTATCTGCAACAGGCAGGCTGCCTGGAGCAAACCACTTCAGTCCTGTTGAACCATCATGAGGTAGACCCAACTCTGGTCTAATTGCCCAGCCCTTATATGAAAGTTTAAAGGGACACAATGATTCAATCCCACTGATGTTGGGAACTCCTCAAAAGAAGGCAGAGGCTACACTGAAACAAGCCTTAACACAAGCAACCATCTTGAGGTTGCCAGACCCAGAAAAATCTTTTCAACTTTATGTCCACAAAAGAGAGGGGATAGCCTTGGGAGTGTGAACTCAAAGGTTGGGATCTGAGCCCTAGCCTGTAGCTTAGTTATACAAGAGGCTCAACCCAACTGCCCAAGGCTGGCCTCTCTGCCTTCGAAATCTTGCAGCTATCGCAATCATGATAGAAGATGCTTTAAAACTCTCTTTTGGGGGCAAACTATTTTTACCAGCCACAAGTGAAACAACTCCTGAATGAGTGAGGCCATTTATGGATGTCTGATCAAAGAATCCTCAGATATCAAGTAGTGCTGATGGAAAAATCCAGGGCTTACTATATCCCCTTGTGAGGTTCTTAACCCAGCTACCCTCTGGCATACCCCCAAGAGCTCTCTCTCCTTTCACTCTTGCCTAGAAACCTTGGACCACTGGACAAAACCCCATGAGGGATTTTTGGAAGATCCTCCAACAAATCCTATGGAAATCTGGGGCACTGATGGAAGCAGCTTTGTCTTGGATGGAAAAGGAAGAGCTGGATGTGCAGTAGTCTCCAATTTTGAGATGACAGAGTCTAAACCTTGGCCATCAGGTCCTTCAGCCCAATTAGTTGAGTTCATAGACATGATTCAAGCTTTAGACCTGTGAAAAGGAAAAAGAGTAGCCATTTACACTGACTCCAAATATGCCTTTGTGATGCTATATGCACATGATGCTATTTGGAAAGAAAGGGGCGACTTGACCACCCAAGGGTCCCCAATCAAATATGGTGATCAGATTCTTAGACTTTTGGAGGTGTTCCATCTGTTCACTGAGGTTTCAGTCTCCTCCTATAAAGGACACCACAAAGGGAGCATGGAAGTGGCACAAGGGAACCAAGCAGCTGATCAGGCAGCTAGGAGAGCAGCATTACAGAACAATGACCTAATAGGTGTTGTCACCTTAGTTCTATGGACTAATTTGCCAGAAACTTCTTCATATACTGAAGGTGAGACTCTTAAAACTAAGAATGAGGGCTTTCAAGAAGATCATATGTGTGGTTCCAAAAAGAGACACTTCTTTTTCTGCCTGGGAACCTTCAGTGGAAGTTTATTAACTCCGTACATGCAACCACTCATTTAGGGGAAAAGGCCCTCCAACAATGACTAGAAAGGACCTTCAGAGAAACAGGCCTCCTAACAACTGTAAGGCAAGTGGTCTCCTCTTGTTCCACTTGCCAAATAAACAACCCCCAAGGAGCTCAAAGATCCCAGCTGGTCCAGCCTATCCAATGATGTGGAACCTACTCAGGAGAGGACTGGAAGACGGACTTCACCCAGATGCCAGTTTTTCAAGGGTATAAATACATATTAGTCATGATATATACATTCAGGATGAGTTGAAGGCTTTCCCCCCTGGACGGAGAAGGCTGAGGAGGTGATTAAAAAAACAAACAAACAAACAAACAAACAAACAAAAACTGTTCCATGAAATCATTTCAAGATTTGGTCTGCCCAGGTCATTACAAGGTCACCCAAGGTCACTCAAGTGTCTCTAAAGCACTGGGCATTACTTATTATCTCCATTGTGCCTAGAGGCCTAAGTCTTCAGGAAAAGTAGAAAGAGTCAACAAATTCTTAAAATCAGCGATAAAAGTGATAACCCAGGAGACCTCCTTGGGATGCAAGAAGGCTTTACCAATAGCTCTCCTCCTCACCCGTACTACCCCTAAGGAAAAGGTTGATCTTAGTCCTTATGAGTTGCTATATGGAAAACATTTTGTTTGTGTCAATGGCCTTTTCCTAGATCCAGAGGCTCAGACCCTCCAGTCTTATACCATGGTCACTGGGCAATTTCAACAGCATATACACTTATGGGGTGTGAACCAAAAGATTCTAAGGAGTCACCACATATACTCCAGGGACTCAAGTTCTAATTAAAGTCTGGAAAGATGGATCCCCAAAGATTAAAATCCAGCCCACATGGAAGGGTCCTTACACTGTAATACTTTCTACCCCCACAGCAGTCAAGGTACCAGGATATGACTCCTGGATTCACTATTCATGAGTCAAGCCATGGAAAAAAAGAGAAGACACTCAATACACCACCCTCTTCCCTCACCTTGGGAAATCTCAAATACTTATTCAACACTACAAATAAGTGCCATTCAATAAACATTACCAAAATCTAGTTTCTGGGGCTAAAGATTTCTCAGAATAACTCTAAAGAGCCTACACAGCTTGGCAGGTATTGTACTCCAAAACAGTCTAGAGATAGATCTTCTGAACTCTGAACAAGGAGGGACTTGAGCCATCCTGGGGATGGGCACTTGGAGTTGGCTGATGCCCCTACTAGTCCTTGTTATGCCATATTGATGTTGCTTATGATTGCTGCATGTATTATTGATTGTCTAACTTGTTTTTTCTCTGCCTAGGTCAACAAACTACAACATGCAGTGCCAGTTTAACAAGGATATATAAAATTACAGCCAACCACGGAAAATATCACTTAGCCTCAGATGGACACCACTATAAAGACTCTGAGGCCTGAGACAAGCAAGAGGAGGAGGCCCAATACCCCTCACCATCCCAGTTCAGCAGGAAGTAGCCAGAAAGACCTCGACACGCCTGTTCCCAAAGAATTGGGCCTCCCGTCTCTTGAGGGGGGAATGTTAAGTACTTAGAATAGGAAACAGGAGTCCAGAATGGCAGTGGCTAAAAGACAAGGAAGGGAAAAGCCCACAAAGATGGAATAAAGGAAGATCCATTGACCAGAGTGAGGACCTCAGGTAGAACAAACAGCACTCCTGGCTAGTCCAGTTTACATATGGCAGTCCTAGGGGGAAGAAAATACATATAAAAAGAGGAGCCAATGGGACAAGGCTCTCTTCTCTTCACGTCCTTTGGGTTGGCATGCCCTCACTCCTCAAGGATGTATTTTCCTTTTATTTTCTAAATAAAACTGAGCTGTAACATGGAGCTGTAACACTGATCTGTCCGAGAGCTATAACACAGTCTGTCTGAGAACTGTGACACATCGAGGGCTTTAATGTCTGTTGCCTTGAATTTTTGTTGAGATGAGACAGAACCAAGGAAATTACTCACTCCTCTGACACTAATTTTTATTCCCTGTGGTGGACTAGATTTTACTGATAAGATTGTAATTTTTCAGCACAAGTATCTGTTGATATGGGTTCAAAGTTCAGTATTAAGATTGAAGTTTGGGTTTAATTATGTGATAAAAATTTAAGTATCTGAAGAGATATTTTAAAGATGTTTATCTCTTAAAATGTTTAAAGGAACACCTATTAAGTTTTTAGTCAGTAAGATTAGGTAGAGGATGAAATATCCATCAGTTGGTTCATTTCAGAGCAATTACAGAAAATCAAAAGCAACAAAATGAAGGTAACAAAGAGTACATTGATGAAAATTTGTTAATTAAAAGTGCATGTCAAATGTAATAATATGTTAAAATTAATGATAGAATAAAAAGCAAGAGGCTATTGACTTAGAAAATTGATCTTGTTATCTTACTTTGCTCAGAAGCTGCCCACTTTTCCAATTTGATATTCCCTAAGCAGACTAAGGTCCGTCTAGTCAAGGCTATGGTTTTTCCTGTGGTCATGTAGGCGTGTGAGAGTTGGTCTGTGAAGAAGGCAGAGCATTGAAGAATTGATGCTTTTGAACTGTGGTGTTGGAGAAGACTCTTGAGAGTCCCTTGGACTGCAAGGAGATTCAACCAGTCCATTCTGAAGGAGATCAGCCCTGGGATTTCTTTGGAAGGAATGATGCTAAAGCTTAAACTCCAGTACTTTGGCCACCTCGTGCAAAGACTTGACTCATTGGAAAAGACTCTGATGCTGGGAGGGATTGGGGGCAGGAGGAGAAGGGGACGACAGAGGATGAGATGGCTTGATGGCATCACGGACTTGATGGATGTGAGTTTAAGTGAACTCCGGGAGTTGTTGATGGACAGGGAGGCCTGGAGTGCTGCAATTCATGGGCTCACAAAGAGTCAGACATGACTCAGCGACTGAACTGAATGGAATCATCTTATAATAGTCATTAAAAACTTACTTTTGTCTTTTTAGCTGGAAATCATAAATCAAAGGATAACTATGATGGAGTTTTACTGTTATGTCAATTGTTAATAACAGAGTTTTTCCATTGTACTCAAGATCAATTTTTCTTGATATCTTGATCAAAAGATAAAATCTCCATGATTCAGACCATATAAGGGCTATTTTGGTGGTAATTTTGAATGTGTAATTTGAATAAGTTTGTACAAAAGCTGGAGGTATCATAGGGGCTTCTGGCAGTATTTAGTCATGTTGGCCAGTAAAATAGGAGAATCTCACAATTCTAAAATTCTTGTGTATCTAAAATTCTTGTAGTGTCTGACTTTTTGTGACCCCATGGACTGTAGCCCACCAGACTGTTCTGTCCATGAAATTTTCAAGGCAAGAATATTGGAGTGGGTTGTCATTTCCTACTCCAGGGGGATTTTCCTAACCCAGGGATCACTTCCACCTCATTTATGTCTCCTGAACTGGCAGGCAGGTTCTTGACCATTATCTCCACTATAAATGAAGGTTATTATGCAAAAATGTTTTTCAAAGTCATAAAAAGACACAAAAATGTTTAATTACCAGTCTTACATTCTTTTAGGTATTATTGACTGCTTTGCCAGGTTAGATAATCCGAGTATGCCTATAGGGCTTCCCAGGTAGCTTTAGTGGTACAGACATATGAAATTATCATTGAAAAGCACCAATGTACTTTATTCTGCAAGTAAAAGGCAGAAAATTTGGATGTAGTAAAAGGCATTCTAACATGTAAACACAAAAAAGAAAAAAAATGTGCTTGAATTAATACATTGTATCCTAACATTTTAACAAGTTGCATATTTAACAAATAATATTTATTAATCCCTAAATAGATACATGGTTGGAGTATTTCATATACTAAGCAAAATATTTTTCTTCCTTCAGGGTTGTACTTTGTTGTACCTCTCAGTAAAACAATTCTGTTCACCTCAAAATTCTAAGAAGTGAGCATTGCAATTTCAAATTATCCTAATGAAATTGTGCCAGTCTGAGAAATAAACATAATTTAACAGTGTAGTAAAGAAATAGGAATAAAGAAAATGTTTGGCTTGGAAGAGCTATGTGTTATATTAAGCAGGCAACACGAGAACAGCAATGACCAGTGTAACTGATGTTCCTGTACTCTTGTGTCTCTAGAAATCAACAAAAGACCAATTGACAAAACTTTTGATTCTGAGCAGACAAAATTGAACAATGTTCTCAGAAACATTAAGACAAGACTGAGAAAGAAGTTCCATGTAAGTTTCAAATGATGAGCAGAGGATATATTTTTCAAAAATCTGGTCTGAGAAGACTTACAAAACCCTTGACCTCGGGGTTAATTCAAGGAAGCTGATCATGCTATGATTTTTTTACTTTTTCCTTTTATAGATTACAAAATAAAACACTCAAAGGACAAATTAAAAAACCATGGGAGCAGAAATTAAAAGACTAGGGGAAAAAAATCATTAACAAACAATAGAAGTTCAATAAGATAATCAAACTCCCCAGAGGACTATATGCCTTGGCAAAGAAACGAAACAAAATAAACCCAACAACAAAAGGCCTCAGCAAAATACTGGTGCAGCATTCAGCATAAGCTTACCATCAAACTATGGATATGGTGGCCTCATTTCAGTCTATCCCCAGGGATTGCCTATGCACACACTATTGTTAGTCTTCACCGATGGCAATGAGGAATTTAGCTGGATCTTGGCAGAACCATCATTTCTCTAAGAAACTTCAAGAGACACATCTGTAGTCAGACAAAACTGGGATGATGGCATCACTGCAAAGGGAGTGTACATCATGGGGAACTATGAGGTGTCGAAGAGAGAACTTACTATGGGTTTGTTAGGTAATTTTTCAAACTGGGATCTTCTGCATTGTGGATGGATTATTTACTAGCTGAGCTACTAGAGAAGCCCAAGAATACTGGAGTGGGTAGCCTATCCCTTTGTCGGGATATCTTCTTGACCCAGGATTGAAACTGGAGTCTTCTGCATTGCAGATAGATTTTTTACCAGCTGAGCTACCAGAGAAGCCCTAGATTGCAATGGGACTGTAATAGTCTCTTGACAGGTTGTGGAAAACCACAGAATCCTAGAAAGAAAACAGAATAATGCCTTATTTTAACAACTACAGATGAAGGCACTTCCTTTAATTAAAGAAGGAAATAGGTTAAAAAACAGACGCTGATCAGAAATACATTGCTGAATGTTTCACAGGTTGCTCATTACCAATGAAATAGTCCATTTAAAAAGTTAAATTAATGTGTACAGAAAGTATTTAGAGCAATATACTCCCTTTAAAATATCATAATGTGTATATCTATCCTAATTTTGCTTTATACCTTGGCCACTATTTTGAGTGTATATTTTTAGCTGGACTATTTGTATATTCATATGTAATAATACATAATAATAATATATATATAATATATAATAATACATATATATTCATATATAATATGAATG